>JADRCD010200977.1:16283-63899 GCA_019843815.1 Montemys delectorum
CCATCCATCCATCCATCCATCCATCCATCCATCCATCCATCCATCCATCCAAATGTATATGTGTATATGCCTTTTCATTTATATGTACATGTGTAGGCATATGTGTATGTATATAAGGATGCATGGACACTTGTGGAGTTGATGTAGACAAGTGGCTGGATGAAACTGCCCACAGTTTCACAAACTGGGTTCTCTCAGAGGAGGGAACAAAGGACCTGAAATAGAGGATTCGAAATGCAAAGAGAAATCATGAAGTCAAGTTGAAATAGCCCAATCAAGACTTCACTTTACTTAGTTAAACCAGGGTTTATATAGTCACAGGAGAAACTGAAACCAAATCTCTAACATAAACACTGCAAAAAAGGTTCAGGTGCCAAAGTCCCCAGGTTCGGAAGACCTTCAGGAGGTGGGCTACTCAGGCGGTGGGCGTGCTCAGGCGGTGGGCGTGCTCAGGAGGTGGGCGTGCTCAGGTGGCTTCTTCAAAGATGAACTGACAGTCTGCAGAGAGCATTTGTCTTAGCTCCCGGGTGTTAGCCTCCAAGCAGAGACTGCCAGAAGTCCGATGGCTGAGGGAAAGGGGGAGGTAACAGCTGAGACTGGTCAGAATATGTGTGTGTGTGAGTATGTATAGGACATAGAACAGAAATCAGCCCCCAAACAACGATATTGTGTGATTTTAACAGTGTGCTAAGATAATAGGTAGATGGCAAATTAGAAAAATTATCCAGACAAAAGCATAACTGAGAAATGTAAAATTTAAATTATAATAAATACTATCAAGTCTATGTTAGTAAAATCTACTAAGACGACTATCTTCAGAATAAATCAATCACTAATGATGGAATATATATTCTTGTTATTATCACAGGATAATTTTTGCAGATATATCAAATTGTTAGCCATAGAGCATATCTTAAAAACTAAAAATAGTAAAATAACAAAAGAATGAAAGCAGAAATCAAGAACACGAGGAATTATAGAAACATGTGGAGATTACCAATATCCTGGGCTAAGGAAGCAATATGGAGTACGTTTTAAAAGCTCCTAAATTCAAACAGGAATGGAGCACAGCATAGCAAGATCTGCATCATACAATAAAAATAGTCCTAGAGGGAACCCTGTAATTATGCCAGCCTACATAATGACAAATATGTCAAACACATAACTGCCTTAGGTACCTTTGTATTGCTGTAAATAAAACATCATGACCAAGGCATCCTATAAAATACAGAGTTTACTTGGTGACTCATGGTTATAGAGAGATAAGACTCTATCACCATAGCAGCTGAAAAGCATGACATCAGGCAGATTGAGTTAGGAGCTGGAAGCTGGGACCAGAGGGCCGAGGACTCACATATCAAGCCACAAGCATCAAGACAAAACCTGTCTGCCTCAGAGAGAGGAGGAAAGCAAGAGCTGAAAAAGCTCATTGGTTTTTTTGTAGGAATACACAGGGGTGGGGAGCTCAGAAGTAGGACTAGCAGGTGGTAAATGTACTGGAGTCTGACCTAGGAAGTACTCAAACTGTGGTCAGAAGTAATCAGCTGTTGAAGGGTTCTAAGGAACGGGTAGAACTGGGATGCTCTTCAAAAGCAGCCAGTGCTCTTAACACGGCTGTGGTATCTTTCCAGTTCCCTTGAAAGTGTCCTTTAACAGAAATAACAAGAAAATAAAAACAAAAGCTGTAAAATGAGTAATTTTGAAGTAGAGGAAAAAAGAGAATAATCAGTTAAGTTTTGAACAGGGGTGGGGAAAACAAATTTATTAACTATATAAGTTATATAATTAACTATATCAAATTTCATCTAATAATTCTACAGTAAATGTCAAAGCCTTAAAGATGTTCATGTTCCTGTTTCCAGAAACTCATGTGACAGCAATTTACTCAAGTTGCAATCGAACAAGGCCAGTTGTGGCTGTGGAGTTGGTGGAGGTTGGAGGACCAAGGTTGTGAGGCCACTCTGGATTACGTAACCAGATTCATCTCATAACTAAAACAGAACAGTAGGAGAAAGAGGTAACAGCTTGTGCTGTTCCAATAAGTGGTGAGGGGGGCCTGGGTTGTGGCCCAGGCCCGGCCTGCTGTGGCTCTCTCTCTCCCTGGGGGAAAGGGGCCCTGGTGCTGAGGCCCGAGTCTCTCTCCCTCCTAGGGTGGCTGGGGGCCTGGTGGTGAGGCCCAGGTCTCTCTCTCTCCTCCCGGGGCTGGCCTGTTTGCTACACGGTGCCTTAATTAAAAGGAGACAATGTATGAATGAGTTATTTTATTGTAGGAAGGGGAAATATGCTAGTTGAGTGGAGAGAAGGAAAGGAGAGGAAGGAGAGAGAGAGAGAGAGAGAGAGAGAGAGAGAGAGAGAGAGAGAGAGAGAGAGAGAGAGAGAGAGAGCAAAGAGAGGAGAGAGAGAGCAAGAGAGAGGGGAAGCAAGAGCGAGAGGGGAGAAGAAGGAAGAAGGGGACAAAGAGTGAGGAGGGAAAAAGAGAGAGGGGGGAGGCAAAAGAGAGAGGAGGGAACAAGAGAGAGAGAAGGGAACAAGAGAGTGAGGAGGCAAGAGAGAGAGAGGAGGGAATAAGAGAGAGAGGAGGGGACAAACCACCCTTTTTATTGTATGGGGCGTGGCATGCCTGGCTTGTGGTCAGATGACTGTGTGTAAGGTCCAGCTAGAATGCTGGGAGTTGGAGGCAGTGTCTGCCTGATAGAGCACACATCTCCTGCAGGGGCAGCTGTGAGGGGTCTGGGCTGAAATCTGAGCCATGGTCTCAGGAGCAATTCACCAAACTCGTTCCATCCCTCCTGAACAGATGCTCAGTGGGTCTCCGGAGTTCAAAGTGGCTCTGCTCTACTGGACTCTGGCTGTCAGAACTGCCCCACAAGCTTGGGGATACAGACTGGAGTACAGGCAAACTACGAAGAGGCTCAAAGTGGAAAAGTTTCCTCATGGATTCTGTACGTTGGTGGTGGTTTCTACCTGAACTATTGGACAGGTGGGCAGTAAGTCAATGTAGCCACTTTAGATCCTACTATGAGGACAAGACAACAGGGCAGGAGAAAATATCCCTCACTAGGAAGGACTGAGGAGAGAATGGAAAGGGGCAAGTTAATGTCATGATCTCATTCCTCTTCTTAGTTGCCTATATTAGTGAATTGAAATTCAAGGAGAAGCTTTACCATATTTTGCCTCTTTCTAGATAATAAAGGAAAAATCCTAGTACAACAAGGAGAAGCTTTGAGATGATGACAAATGTGAACTGGAAAAAGTTTCCAGAAAACAAAGAAAAAAATCAAATAAGCAAAAAACTTCTAGTAAAGATTCTAGGTTATGCAACAATAATAATCAAAGACAAAGAGAGAGCTAATCGGAAAAAGAGTGGGTATGTGAGACATGAGGGGGGCAGTGGGAGGGAGAAAAGAGAAGTGATATAGTTATAGTTTAATTAAACTAACAGATTAATAAAAAGATTCTAGGTTGATGACTGATTAGAACTTCTGTGGTTGTGGGAAGATGCAATGCTGCAGATCCAGAGTCAGAGCCTCTTGGCTAAAGACAGCCTTGTTATGAGCTCTTCATTGCCCACCTCTGACTATGATCTACCATCCTAGTGACTATCAGGTAATTATAGCATTAGATAATATGACCTTATTATCTTAGCAAAACCCAATGCCAAGAGTGGCATCAGACAATATCTCAAAACATGAAGCAGGGATTTATTTACTTGATGTGTGTGAAATGCCATGTAGGAGTCACTAAAGGGTAGCAGATGATTTTCCTGAGATGGTCACCATGGACTTCAATGAATGATTTTTTGGAGTCAAGGCCCTGGAGACTACATCTCAGGATTGATTCTTGCTATATATATATAGCCTTTCCTGTCATTACTCAGTTAATCTAACAATCCTTGGATGTTAGCTCAAGGATTTTCCACAAAACAACCAAGATGTATCTTATGATACTATATAGATGAATAGATGACTTTTTAAAATTCCTACTGATGATTCTATAAGAATTCCTAAATTTGTACTAGTAATTACTGAGCCCTTCATAAAAAGGGCTGCAATTAGAGCCCTCTGCATTTTAAAAACTGCAATTAGGACTCTGTGATTCTTCATATGTCACAGTTAATTGTGCTAAGATAGAAAGCAGGCATGATACACATTTATAATTTAGGAATACATTCCTTTAGGCTGTAAAAAAAGAATGAATAATTTATTGTAGGTAAGTGCAAGAATAGGAGATAAAATATTGACTGCATTATCTATACAAAACTTCAAAACTAATGAGACACTAAGCAGATATTTTGCTTCTTGAAATATTGTAGTAACTTAGATATAAGAATTATAGTTTTTAACTTTTACTGAACGCATTGAAGTAGTGACAGGAAATGAATGTCTAGATAGATAACTAGTTATAATGGAAACACATATAAACAATTATTGTAATGTCTTTTTCAACATATGATTTAAATTTATGTTTGAACTTGTGTGAACTCTTGAAATAAGTTGGTTGGAATACCATGTGATCATGTATCCCAAGAAAGTATAATGAGGACCTAGAAGTACAACAGTACAAGAAGACAGGTGTTTTCTTAGAGATAGGTCTCCCCCCTTTTTTTATCAAATCAGAATAAAATAAGTAAAAATGAAAAGTGCCACTGATTTTTCACTTAATTATTTTGAGGAATTTGAGTTATTTGAGTTTTCTGTGTTAAACTCAGAAAGAAAAACAGTTACATGGAAATAGTGATCATTACTGTGCCACAGAAAATTACATGAAACCAGAGTGTATTATTAGTAAAAAATAACGTTGAAAGTTTGCATAGAAAGTTTGTTTGGGATGGAGGAAAATCCTGATAAAACAAAATGAGATCTGGTGTTGTCCAAACTTAGTTAATAAATTCTCATGTCTAAGAGATGAATCACAGAAAAATATGGCCAAGGAGGTAACTCAATTTTGTAATGTTAATTTTGTAAACATGTCACACTAGCCTGTTGAGAAATTCAGAATTTTCCTCTTTCTTTGACTATCATTTCTTACTTCATTGTAGTTTAAGTATTTTTTTAATTCAATTTTTAATAAGTTTTCTCTCTCATATCTCCATGTCTACTGATGGTTGCTAGGGTGTGTGTGTGTTATAATTAATCTTTTCCCCCCTTTGGTCTATTATTTATTGACTTTTAATTGGTTATTTTCTTTATTTAAATTCCAAATGTTGCTCCCCTTCCCAGTTTCCCTTCCACAAACTCCTCTCCTTCAGCCTGACAGGCTCCTGTCTCAAGTAAAGTGCAGTGAAGGCCTGGTAACACTCACTCACTGTTGATAGTGACAGACTTGTAGGTAAAAACTTTAAGAGTACTGGAAGAAAATCAAAACTATAGGAAAAGTGCAGAAACCACTTTAAATAAAGATATCACACCAGCATTCATTAAAAATGCTATGGATTCCTAGGGATATATTTTACATTTACTCTTGAGAGATGGTAAAACCATATTTTCTCAAATTTATGACCTGGCCATTCATTCGGATGCCACATTGAACCTTGAAATCTGTAATATGAAGCAAAATATGTAACATAAGCACACTTGCTGGTGTACAGTTATTATTTCACTCATGAAAACTTTTCTTAGTCTCTTCTATTTTACTGTTAAGTCTAAAGAAGACAACACTCAAAATAAAGTTTGCCATCAACTGTCCACCTGACTCACCAGATGCTTTTAACCCAAGGGAGAAGGACTTTGCTCCATATGGCAAAGGCTGAGTGGAAAAACTCAGCTTCATTAACTAAATGTTTGAAAATTACCATGTCATCCTCAGTTTACAATTGTACCCTGGGATCTTGAGATAAACTAAACATATATATGCTATTTCTATTTTGCAAAGAGAAAATGCTTGAGTCTATTAATTATAAATGAAAGAAATTAGACATGAGTGAATTATTTTCAAATTTGTGAAAAAAAACTTTTGCAATAGAATGTCAGATCTACCAAGTACATGGGTGCTCCAGTGCAAATGATGTCTCTTCTCATGTCAGTCTTGGTTGTAGTGTGACACTGTCAGTCAGCAGGTCACCTTCCCTCACTCAGTGAACAGCAGCCTAGCCTGCAGTTGCTAGATAACATTTAGGAGATTTATATTAGATTTAAAGATCCTGGTCAAGGACAACCAAATCACAGAGAAATCATGAAAGTGACATTAAGCTTGTATGGCTGTTTTGATGCTACTTTATGGAATGTTTGTTTTAAATATAGAACAATATATCTGATTGATGTTTAAGGGAAATCCAGAAAATTTTGATATCCAGTACTGACATTCCACTTAAATGTTTTAATCTCATAAAACTTAATTGCAAATAGACTTCACTCACTTAATCAGGTTTCAATTATGATTTGCTAAGTTTATAATTACTTGTTAGAGTTTCCATCATTGATCATATTTGTAAAGAGTCCTTCAGGGCCACATTTTCATAGTTGTACCCTTTAAGAGAGAGAATACACTGGATAGGCTTGATGATCTCCAAAGGTCTCTGTGTCACTGTTTCAGGGCCCTCCAGAGTCTGCACAGAAAGCCGAGCCAATGGTTGACAAACTGTCATCATATTTCTTACTGCAACAACTTCACTTCTCTGTGTCCATGTTCTATTTATTTATTTATTTATTTATTAACTTTTATTGCATTATGATGAGAAAAGTTACATGATCTCAATTTATCTGAATTTGTTAACATTTAAAAACATATTTTAAGTAAACAGAATTAAATCACATTCTTTCTCTTTTGTACCCCAACTCCTTCCAGAGACCGCCTCAATACCTACAATATCTTTTTTGTTATATTCCTTAAAATTTATAAAATATTATAACAATACAAATGAGTATTATAAAAGTTGTTTGATATAAAACAACAATCAATTTAAGTCTTATGTAGACACTCGTCTACAGCAATAGTGAAAATACAATTTTCTCAATATAAATTTTAAATAACTCCAAACATATTAACTATATATTTGAAAATAATACATAACTACTAGTATTTTCTTAAATGAACATACATATATAAAGACTTTTTGTTTGTTTGTTTTGTATTTAGTAGAGATTAAAATCTTGGCTCTTAGGGTGGTACAAGCCCAAAATAAGAACAATTTTTAGACATTGGATTTCGTAGTAATAAGGCTATACTTCAATGACCCTCACTTCACCAAAGGATTTTACCTCTATTGTAGCTAAACTGAGAGCTGACAGTTCTACTGCACCAAGAAATTAATTGTAGACACGATTTTTGGATACAGACTTCCTACTATGGTCAAAGTTATTTGACTTGAGTGAGTGACTTTATTCTCAGCCCACAGAGAACAGGTTACATTCATTTAAGAAATGGTGTATGTATTAAGATGGTCTATCCATAAAGTCATTCACCAATTGTTTCAATGAACAATGGTTCTACTTGGAAGGTGGCACAGACATTAGGTGAGGGTAAGAATTTGGTTCATTAGCTGTGATAATTTGGAAAAACATTCATCTCAGAGAAAGAGTTACTTATAAAGTCGTCTTCTTCAAACTTGATACAAGAGCTACAAATGTCAAGCAAAGCATTCAGTCTCACTCTTTGTTGTTCTTTACAAGCCCCCTCCCTAGTTACTCATCTATGTTTCTTTTGGGTATATAAATACTTTTAAAATATATAAACTGTTCTGAAAACTATAGTATAGTGTAAAAACATGAAATAAACAATACTACTAATAGAGAGGCTGAGATAGGAGAAGCAAGATTTCAAGACCATTATGTTGTACACAGCCAGATACTGTCACAAACAAGCTGAAAGTGTATATAGATTGTACAATATTGGACCCATTTCTCCAATTACCAAATTAGAGAGATCATTGGATGATAATCAACAAATTTCTAATTCCTCATATTATTGAATTTCAATTGATTAGGATATGTTGGTAATATTAATTTTCATATTAAGATATTAAGAAAAAGTAGTTGTCACTTCCTGTTGTTTTTGTTGTAAGGGGTGGAATTAGATTTGTGTGGATTTGTTGAAAGATTACTTTCTTGCTTCTTCTAGGGTGTAATTTTGCTCCTTATGTTGATGTTTTCCATCTATTATCCTTTGTAGGGCTGGATTTGTGGAAAGATATTGTATAAATTTGGTTTTGTCATGGAATATCTTGTTTTCTCCATCTATGGTAATTGAGAGTTTTGCTGGTTATAGTAGCCTGGGCTGGCATTTGTGTTCTTGTAGGGTCTGTATGACATCTGCCCAGGATCTTCTAGCTTTCATAGTCTCTAGTGAGAAGTCTGGTGTAATTCTGATAGGCCTGTCTTTATATGCTACTTGACCTTTCTCTTACTGCTTTTAAAATTCTTTCTTTGTTTTGGGCATTTGGTGTTTTTATTATTGTGTGACAGGAGGAATTTCTTTTCTGGTACAGTATATTTGGAGTTCTGTAGGCTTCTTGTATGTCCATGGGCATCTCTTTCTTTAGGTTAGAGAAGTTTTCTTCTATAATTTTGTTGAAGATATTTACTGGCCCATTACATTGAGAATCTTCACTCTCTTCTATACCTTATCCTTAGGTTTGGTCTTCTCATTGCATCCTGGATTTCCTGGAATCTTTGGGTTAGGAGCTTTTTGCTTCTAAGTTTTGTATGGCCAGGATTGTCTCTCTTTCTGTTTTCTTTATTGTTTCTATTTCCATTTTTAGATTCTGGATGGTTTTGTTCATTTCCTTCACCTGTTTGATTGTGTTTTCCTGAAGATCTTTAAGGGATTTTTGTGTTTCTTCTTGAAGGGCTTCTAGCTGTTTACCTGTGTTCTCTTGTATTTCTTTGAGGGTGCTATTTATGTCTTTCTTAAAGTCCTGTATAATTGTCATGATAAGTGATTTTATATCTGAATCTTGCTTTTCTGGTTTGATGTTGTGTCTAAGACTTGCTATGGTGTGAGAATTGGGTTCTGATGTTGCCAAGTACCTTGGTTTGTGTTGTTTATTTTCCTACGTTACCCCCCCCACCCCCTGCCATCTGGTTATCTCTAGTGCTACTTGCTCTTGCTAAAACTGACTGAAGCTGACTGAAGCCTGTCCTTCCTGTGATCCTGGTTGTGTCAGAACTCCTCAGAGTCAAGCTGTCTCTGTGATCTTTTGATTCTGGGATCCTGTGACCCTGGGTTTGTTAGAGCACCTGGCAGTGGGACTTTCTCTGTGTGTTGTGGAACTAGCTGCAGAGCTTGTGCCCAAGGTATGCTCAGGACACCAGCCCAGAGAGACCAGAAGGAACCCAAAGCCACTGGGCTGGGCTGGCAGACTTCCTGTGTGCCTCCTCCCTCTGGTCCCAGTTACTCCCAGTGTTAGGACAGATGTTGGTTCCTCCTCACCTCTGATCCTGGGTACATCAGAGCACCTGGGAGTGGAGCTTCCTCTGTGTGTTGTGGGACTAGCTGTGGAGCTTGTGCCCAAGGTCTGCTCAGGACACCAGCCCAGATAGACCAGAAGGAAGCAGAAGTACTGGGCTGGTGGAGTTCCTGTGTGTGTGTCCATGTTCTATATTAGTTGCCTTTCTTCTTGCCATAACAGAACTCATGGCAGAGGTAACCTAAAGGGGAAGAGATTTATTTGGGTTCACATTTTCAAAGCACATAGCCCAATGTGATGGGAAAGACATATCATCTCATGGGTGTCTGCTGCCTCTCACATGCAGTTAAGTGTGGGACACAAAGAACACGAGACTCAAGCAGGGAAAAGTTATAAATGATAAAGATCTGTCTCTAGTGACTTAACTGAACCAGCTGGGTCACATGATTTCAAAAGCATGTCACCAGCTACAGAATACTGCATGTTCAAATAGATCAGCCTGTGCAGGAAATTTCACATTCAAACGATTTAAAAAAAAAAAAAACACAAGAATGATTGTGCAGAAAACCAATCATTCTGTCAAAAATAAAAATACAAGAACAGCACCCAGGAGGTTGAAACAAGCTGCTCTCTAGGCAGGACAATAGCAGAACACATCTCAGTGACAAACCAAACGTGGAGATTTTCTGCGTGTTGTTTCATGTGAGCATCTCTTTCTCAAGAATGCTTGTCATGACTCTTATCTCCTCTAAGACAGAAAAAATCCTTTCCCTCCACCAACTCCTGACTCCCGATATCATGATAATATTACCAGGCTTGGTTCTTATCGTAGTTAGAGTTTCATTGCTGTGAAGAGATACTGTGAACAACGAAACTCTGGCATTAGGCACCTGAAGGGCAAGAAACAGTACCCATAAAGACTAAGTCCAATCTGTTAACAACACACACCTGCAAAGGAAAGAGAGGAGGTCCTCACAGCATAAAGGTATAGATTTTAGTGTGAGTGTCTTCAAGGAAACAGCCTGTGACATATAGAAATTTCCTTTGTAAGGAATCTTCATTTACAGCTCATTTACTTGCAGTTTTAAATGAGCTGTTTTAAGAATGTAATTTCTGGGGACAAAAAACTGGTGTTAATGGATCTGCTTGTAGAAATAGACAAACAGAAACAAGATGAAAGAATCAGAAATGTAGTTACCAGTTTTCATTTTTTGGCATTTTTATGCATGGTCTTTGTGTGTGTGTATGTGTGTGGTATATGTGTGTATTTGTGACATGTGTGCAGGTAATCATGCATATGTGTGTGCATGTATGTGCAGCTGCTCTGAGACCTGCCATTAGAGACTGATGATAGACTACTTTTAGTGGTGTTGAAGTTTCTTGGTGAGTTCTTCCATGCGTTTTCCTGTGGGGCTAGGAACCAGCTTCCTGGACTTTGGATAATGATTCTCTTTTTCTGTGGTGAAGAGAACTTACAAAATCTGCTGGTAGTCATCCCAAGTGGGCTGGTGGGGTGAAGAGGACTGTTTCCAAGAGATTAGTTACTGAAAGGGGGAAGTTCGGAGTTCTCCAGTTATAAAGGTCACTAGAGGCAAAGGGCCAATAGTGATGGGGTTGGTTTCCTTAATCACCAACCAGCCCTGCTACTCAAAAGGGCGTGACAACAGACAGACTCAGGCTCTAAAGGCCCTGTAGCCTCTTGCCCCTGAAGCAGTGCTCCCCTCCCCTGCCTGCTATGTGGCCGCCTGCAGCAGAGCTGTCATTCCACCTGAAGGGTTAAATAAGGTGGGACTGCCAGTTGTCTGGGGCAGAGTATGTTTTCCTAAAGGTGACAAAAAGATTATGGCCCCTAGTTTTAACATCTTTTTTTTTTTTTTTTAGTTCAATTTTTACAGTTCAGACTTTATCCTCTTCCTAGTTTATCCTTTGACTTTCCCACATCCCGTACATCCTTTTCCCCATCTCTAAGAGGAAGTCACCACCCTTAGACACACCCCACAGGACCTCCCCACTCCCTGTGGACTCAAGACTCAAGTCTCTTGGGGGTTAGGTGCACCTTCTTTGACTGAGTCTAGACCCGGCAGTCCTCTGCTATGTATGTGTTGGGGCCTCATATCAGCTGGTTTGCACTGCCTGCCTGGTGGCTTAGTGTCTGAGAGATCGGGGGTCCAGGTTAGTTGAGACTGCTGGTCTTCCTATAGGGTTGCCCTCCTACTCAGCTTCTTCCAACTTTTCTCTAATTCAACCACAGGAGTCAGCAGCTTCTGTCCATTGGTTGGGTGTAAATATCTGCATCTGATTATTTCAGCAACTTGTTGGGCCTCTCAGTGGACAGCCATGCTAGGCTTCTGTCTGTTAGTACACCTTAGCGTCAGTAACAGTGTCAGGCCTTGGAGCCTCCCCCTGAGCTGGATCACAATTTGGGCCCGTCACTGGACCTCCTTTTCCTCAGAATCTTCTCCATTTTTTCCTTACAGTTTTTTTTTTCAGACAGGGACAGTTATGGGACAGAGTTTTTGACTGTGGGATGGCAATCCCATCCCTCCACTTAATGCCCCATCTTTCTACTGGAGGTAGATTGTACAAGTGCCCTTTCCCTACTGTAGGGCATTTCATCTAAGGTCCCTCCCTTTGAGTCCTGAGAGTCTCTCACCTCCCAGGTCTCTGGTACATTCTAGAAGGTCCCCATACCTCCTACCTCCCCAGGTTGCCTATTTCCATTCTTTCTGTAGGCCCTCAGAATTTAAGTCCTGTTCCCTCCCCAGAATACCTGATCATGTTTCCCTCTTTCCCTCCTGGTTCCCTTTCCCACACAGGTCTCTCTCTCACTGTCATACTCCTGTGATTGCTTTCTTCTCCCTCCCAAGTGGCCTTGAGGCATCCTCACTTCGGCCCCTTGGCTTGTTAACCTTGAGTTCTGTGAATTGTATGATGGACATTCTTTAGATTTTTGGCTAATATCTACTTATTAATGAGTACATACCATGCATGTATTTTTGGTCTAAGTTACCTCACTGAGGATGATATTTTCTAGTTCCATCCATTTGCCTGCAAAACTGCATGATGTGTTTGTTCTTAATACCTGAATAGTATTCCATTGTGTAAATGAACCACATTTTTTAATACATTTTTCTGTTGTGGGACATCTGGGTTGTTTCCAGCTTCTGGCTATCAAAAATAAGGCTGCTATGAACATAATGGAACTCGTGCCCCAGTGGCATGGTGGGGCATCTTTTGGGTATATGCCTAAGAGTGGTATAGATGGGTCTTCAAGTAGATCTATTTCTAATTTTCTGAGGAACCTCCAGATTGATTTCAAGAATGGTTGTACCAGTTTGCAATCCAATCAGCAATGGAGGAGTGTTCTTTCTCCAAATTCTCGCCAACATGTGCTGTCACTTGGATTTTTGATCTTAGCTATTTTGATATATGTATGGTGAAATCTCAGGGTCATTTTGATTTGCATTTTTCTGATCACTAGGGACTTTAAACATTTCTTTAAGTGCCTCTCATCCTTTCAGGATTCCTTTGCTATGAATTCTCTGGTTAGTCCTATACCCTATTTTTTTTGATTGGGTTGTTTGGCTTCTTGGTTGTTAGCTTTTTGGGTTCTTTATTTTGGATATTAGCTGTCTATCTGATGTGGGGTTAGTGAAGATTCCCCCCCCCCCACAACTTGTAGGCTGCCAATTTGTCTTATTGACTATGTCCTTTACCTTACAGAAGCTTTCCAGTTTCATGTGGTCCCATTTATCAATTCTTGATCTTAGAGCATGAGCCATTGGAGTTCTGTTTAGGAAATGTATCCCTGTACCAATGAGTTCAAGGCTTTTTCCCACTTTCTCTTTTATTAGATTCAGTATGTCTGGTTTGATGTTGCGGTCCTTGAGCCACTTGGACTTGAGCTTTGTGCAAGTTGACAGATATGGATCTATCTTCATTCTTCTACATACAGACAGCCAGTTAGACCAGCACCATTTATTGAAGATGCTTTCTTTTTTTCCATTGTATATTTTTGGCTTCTTTGTCAAAGACCAAGTGTCTGTCAGTGTGTGGTTTTATTTCTGAATAGAATTATTTCATTAATTCTATTCCATTGATCAATGTGTCTGTCTTTGTACCAATCCCATTAAAATTTTAACCAAAAATGCTCTGTAGTGTAGCTTAAGGTCAGGGATGGTGATTCTCCTAGATGTTATTTTATTGTTAAGAATTGTTTTTGCTATTCTGGGATTTTTGCCTTTCCAGCTGAATTTGAGAATTGCTCTTTCCATGTTTTTGAAAAATTATATTGGAATTTTCATGGGTATTGCATTGAATCTGTAGATTGTGCTTGGTAGGATGGCCATTTTTTCTATGTTAATCCTGCCAATCCATGAGCATGGGTGATCTCTCTATTTTCTGAGGTCTTCTTCCATTTTTTTTTTGAGAGACTTGAGGTCATTGTCATACTTGTTCTAAGGAACTAGAAAATATCATCCTGAGTGAGGTAACTCAGACCCAAAAGGATATGCATTGTATATACTCACTAATAAGTGGGTATTATCCAAAAAAGTACAGAATGCCCAAGATACAGTCCGCAGAACTTAAAAAGGATAACAAGACAAAGGGCCCAAGTAAGGAAGCCTCAATCCCACTTACAATGGAGAAGAAAACAATCACAAAGGGAGAGGGAGGGACGGACTTAGGTGGGAAAGGGGACAGGGAAGAGAAGAGGGAAACAAGATCATGTACTGGGTAAGGGGAAAGGACTGAAGCCCTGAGTTCCAGCAGAAAGAATGGAAACAGGCAACCTCAGGAGGTAAGAGGTGGGGGGACCCTCCAAAATGTACCAGAGATCTAGGAAGTGATAGACTCTCAGAACTCAAAGGGAGGGACCTTAGATGAAATGTCCTACAGTGGGGAGAAGGAACTTGTAGAATTCACCTCCTGAAGATAGACAGGGTATCAAGTGAGGGATGGGGTTGCCATCCCACAGTCAAAAACTCTGACCCATAATTGTTCCTGTCTGAAAAAACTGCAGGGAAAAATGGAGAAGATCCTGAATAAAAGGAGGTCCAGTGACAGGCCCAAATTTTGATCCAGCTCGAGGGGATGCCCCAAGGCCTGACACTATTACTGATGCTAAGGTATGTTCACAAAAAGAGACCTAACATGACTGCCCCTTGAAAGACCAACAAGCAGCTAAAAAAGTCACTTGCAGATATTTACAGGCAACCAAAGGACAGAAGTCACTGACCCCTGTGGTTGAATTAGAAAAATTCTGAAAGAAGCTGAGGAAGGCAAACCTGTAGGAGGACCAGCAGTCTCAATTAAGTTGAACCCCTGAGATCTATCAGACATTGGACTAAGTAGCATACACCAGCTTATATGAGCCCCTCAATATATCTATATATATATATATATATATATATATATATATATATATATATATATATCAGTGGACTGCTGAGTCTGGGTTCAGTCAGAGATGTGCCTAACTCTCAAGAGAATGAGAGGTCTTCGAGGGGTGGAGGTTGGGGGTCTGGGCATATCCTCGTGGAGACAGGTTGTTAGGATGAGGTATGGGATGGGAACAGTCAGAGGGTAGACCAGGAGGGGAATAAAATCTAGAGTAAAAAATAAAACAGAAAAAGTTTAAATAAAATTAAAAAGAAAAAATAAATAGAAAGTATTTGTGACTCCAAATACATGTGAGCAGAAAGAACTTTTCCATTATGGGTTGTAGTAAAATATCAAAGGTACAGAACAAAGAAAGCATATTAAAAAAGTTCTAGTTGACATAGAGGTCCTGCAACTATGATATGGAGGTAAGAAGAATCATGAGTTCAATGTCATACACAGCCAAATAGAAATTTGAGGGCCAGCATAGGCTACATGAGACCCTTTCTCAAATTCTCATCCCCCAACTCTACCTCTCAATCTCACAAAGTAACTGATTCCAAAAATTACAAGAGATAAGCACTTAATGTTGTAAAGACAAAGCCAATAGCAACAGGCTTCTAAACAGGAACTCTAGATCCTAAGAGGACATCCAAAGATGTATTTCATGGTGACAAACAAGGAAAGAAAAATTTAAAAATACAACCTGGATTATTATACCCAAAATGATAAACAAAATTCCAAGAAATGGAATCTGAAGAATGCAGTAATCTGTTTCAAATAGGAAAGAATGTACTTGAAGAACAAATTAGAAGAGGGAGATACATATTGATTAATGGAAAGGTCCATCATGAATACAGAATGATTTAACCATGCATGGACTGATAGACCATACAGTCTTAAAAAGTAAACACTACAGGATATAAAACAGAGATCAGCACCCAAGCAATGGTGGTGTACAAATTTGACAGTCTGCTAAGCCAGTAGATAGATGGAAATTAGAAAAATCATACACACAAAAGCTTAACTGAGAGATATAAATTTTAAATTACAGCAAAGTCTATAAAATCTATGTAAGTAAAGTCTACTGAGACAGATGTCTTCAGAATGAATCAGTCACCATGATGGAATACACATTCTCCACAGATATTATCACAGGATATTTTTCAAAAATACATCAAACTGTTAGCCATAAAGGATGCCTTAACAAATTTAAAAAAGTAAAAATCAGGAGGATAAAACCAAAAATCAAGAACAGGGGAAATTATACAAACACATGGTGATTACCAATATACTGAGCCAAGGAAACAATACATTTTAAAAGCTCCTAAATTCGAACAGGAAATGGAGTACAATATAAGAAGACCTGTGTCATACAATAAAGATAGTCCTACGGTGAAGCTGATAGTTATGCCTGTCTGTAAAATAGAAAATATGTCAAGCACATAACTGCCTTAGTTACTTCTATATTGCTGTAAATGAAGCACCATGACCAAGGCAACCCATAAAAGATATAGTTTACTTGGTGACTCATGGGTATGGAAGTATTTGATTCGGTCACCATGACAACTGGAAAGCCTAGCAGCAGGCAGATGGAGTCAGGAGCTGGAAGCTGAGAGCAGAGGGCTGAGGGCTCACATACCAACCCAGAGATAGGAAATAGACATGAAGTACAGAGTGGACAGAAGATGGTGGAAAGATTTGAAACCTTAAAGCTTGCCTCTGGTGCTAAACTTCCTCCAGCAAGGCCATACCCCTAAACTCTCCCAAAAGAATGTTACTAACTGAGGACCAAGTATTCAAATACATGAGAATATGAGGGGCATATTTGCTAGTCACTTTTCTCTAATTTGTTCATTCACTTTATATTCAATCACAGCCTCCATCCCTCATCACCTTCCATTACTTCTCTCACATCCCTCCCCATTTCCCTCTTGACCCTCTGAGAAGGAGAGCTGCACCCATTGGCACCAACATGCACTGGCATACATAAAACATCACAAAACCAAGAACAAACTAAACCCCAATGAGAGGAACAAAGAAAGTTCAAAAGTCACAGTAGAAGCTAAAAGAACAACACAGGGGACCAGTGCAAAAAGAGTGGGAACATGGAGATGATAAGTAGAGTGACCAAAGATTAGACCAATAGGAGAGAGAGAGAGAGAGAAAGAGAGAGAACCAAATAAATAAATAAATAAATAAACCAGTATTTTAAAGCAGATAGCACTGAAATCCACAGAAACACTGTGGAATATTTTCTAAATGCCAATTACTGAGAACACTTAGGTGTAATGGACAGTTTTCTCTATATATAACCTAATAAATTGAACCAGAGAGATATAAATAAACAGATCAATAACAAACATAAGATTCCAATAAATTAGGAAGAGTTTCCTAAAACAAAAACATGCAGACCTGGTTAGTTTACTATCAAATTCTACCAGACTGTTAAAGAATTAGCAGTAATGTTTCTGAGGCTATTTCATAAAATAGCATAGAGAAGTATTCTACTCTGAGAAGCCTTACTACCAAAAACCAGGCAAGAACAAAGTCATAAGGAAGAAAACTATAGAACATTATTCCTGGCACAAAACTTTTCAATAAAATATTTGCATACATAATAAATTGGTCCAGAGGGTTATAAATAAATGCATTAATAACAAGCATAAGATTCCAGTAAATTAATAAGAGTTTCCTAAATTAGGAAACTGTAGGGCTAGTTAATTTGTTATCAGGTTGTCTTATCAGACTGTCAAAGAAGCAGCACTAATCTTTTTGAGGCTACTTCATAAAATAGGATACAGAGGTAGTTTACTCCTAGAAGCCATTATTTCCCTACTACCAAAACCAGGAAATGACATAGACATATATAAAACAATAATTATATAGAGTAAGTAAGGAGTTCTAGATGGGGTGAGAATATAGAGGAGTTAGAGGAAAATGACAACAATAAACTTATAAATTTTCAAATAAAAAAGAACAGAATTTATGACCAATTTAGGGTCATTCCAGAGATGTAAGAAATGTGCAATTTATTAAATCAATAAATATGGCACACAGAAAAAATTATGGATAAAAGTTTCACAGTCTAAGTGAGATTGCCATTTTCTCTCTAGTGACTAAGTTGGGAACAGGCAGGAGGTGCAGGCCTCAGAAGTGGCCTGGCAGCTGGAACAGGATCCTTTCTATCACCTCCTACACATAGGAGGGATGGTGGATCCACAATCCTCTCTGTGCCTTTCCTGCAAGAGGAGAGCTTGTCTCCAGAGAGTGCTCTAACCCCAGGATTCAGGAGGGAAAGCTGATCCACAGCCCTCTGCACACAAGTCTTACTAGAGGAGAGCGGATCTCCCAGAAGTGTTGACACAGGCTTACAGACCCTCAGGAGGAACAAGCTCCAGTCAGAGACAGCAAGAACATCTAACACCAGAGATCAACAGATGGCAAAAGGCAAACGCAAGAATCTTACCAACAGAAACCAAGACTACTTGGCTTCATCAGAACCTAGTACCCCCACCACAACAAGTCCTGGATATCTCAAAACATCAGAAATGCAAGATTTTGATCTAAAATCATATCTCATGATGGTGATTGAGGAATTTAAGAGTGGCAAATACAGCAGAACACAGGTAAACAGGTACAAGCCCTTAAAGAGCAAACCCAAAAATCCCTTAAAGAATTGCAGGAAAACACAAACAAATAGGTGAAGGAACTGAGTAAAACCATTCAGGACCTAAAAATGGAAGTAGAAACAATAAAGAAATCACAAAAGGAGACAACCCTGGAGTTAGAAATCTTAGGAAAAAAGTCAGGAAACATAGATGCAAGCATCACCAACAGAATACAAGAGATAGAAGAGAGAATCTCAGGGGCAGAAGATAACATGGACAACATTGACAGAACAATCAAAGAAATGCAAAATGCAAAAAGACCCTAACCCAAAACATCCAGGAAATCCAGGGCACAATGAGAAGACCAAACCTAAGGATAATAGGTATAGAAGAGAGTGAAGACTTCCAACTTAAAGGGCCAGTAAATCTCTTTAACAAAATTATAGAAGAAAACTTCCCTAATCTAAAGAAATAGATGCCCATGAACATACAAGAAGCCTATAGAACTCCAAATAGACTGGTCCAGAAAAGAAATTCTTCCTGCCACATAATAGTCAAAACACCAAATGCACAAAACAAAGAAATAATATTAAAAGCAGTGAGGGAAAAAGGTCAAGTAACATATAAAGGCAGGCCTATTAGAATTACACCGGACTTCTCACCAGAGACTATGAAAGCTAGAAGATCCTGGGTTGATGTCATACAGACTGTCTTAGTCAGGGTTTCTATTACTGCACAAACATCATGACCATGAAGGAAGTTTGGGAGGAAAAGATTTATTCAGCTTACTTCCACATGGCTGTTGCTCATCAGAGGAAGTCAGGACTGGAACTCAAGCAGGTCAGGAAGCAGGAGCTGATGCAGAGGCCATGGAGAGATGTTCCTTGCTGGCTTGCTTTTCCTGGCTTGCTCAGCCTGCTCTCTTATAGAACCCAAGACTTCCAGCCCAGGGATGGCACCACCCACAGGGGGCTCTACCCCCTTGATCACTGAGAAAAATGCCCCACAGCTGGGTCTCATGAAGGTACTTCTCCAACTGAAACTCCCTTCTCTGTGATAACTCCAGCCTGTGTCAAGTTGACACAAAAAACTAGCCAGTACACAGACCCCACGAGAACACAAATGCCAGCCAAGGCTACTATACCCAGCAAAGCTCTCAATTACCATAGATGGAGAAACCAAGATATTCCATGAGAAAACCAAATTACACAATATATTTCCACAAATCCGGCCCACCAAAGGATAAAGATGGAAAAGTCCAACACAAGGAGGGAAACTACATCCTAGAAAAAGCAAGGGATGCAGGGATGGTTCAATGTATGGAAATCCATAAACGTAATTCACTATATAAAGAAACTCAAAGGAAAAACTGTATGATCATCTCATTGGATGCTGAAAAAGCATTTGACAAAATCCAACAAAACTAAAAGATAGCCACAAGAACAGAATTCCAAGTCTAACAACAAAAATAACAGGAAGCAACAATTACTTTTCCTTAATACCTATTAATATCAATGGACTCAATTCCCCAATAAAAAGTCATAGACAATCAGACTGGGTATATAAACAGGAACCAACATTTTGTTGCATACAGGAAACTCACTTCAGTGACAAAGACAGACACTACCTCAGAGTAAAAGGCTGGAAAACTATTCTCCAAGCCAATGGTCCCAAGAAAAAAGCTAGAGTAGCCATTCTAAAATCAAATAAAATCAACTTTCAACCTAAAGTGATCAAAAATGATAAGGAGGAAAACTTCATACTCATCAAAGGTATTATATACCAATATGAACTCTCAATTCTGAACCTCTATGTTCCAAATGCAAGGGCATCTACATTCATAAAAGAAAATTTACTAAAGCTCAAAGCACACATTGCACTGCACACAATAATAGTGAGAGATTTCAGCACCCTAATCTTTGCAATGTACAGTACATGGAAACAGAAAATTAAAAAAAGACACTAATAAAGAGACTAAAAGAAGTTATGAAACCGATGGATTTAACAGATATCTATAGAACTTTTTATCCTAAAAAAAAAGGATACACCTTCTTCTCAGCACTTCATGGTATCTTCTCCAAAATTGACCATATAATTGGTCACAAATCAGTCCTCAACAGATGCAAGAAGATAGAAATAATTCCTTGCTTACTATCAGATCACCATGGACTAAGGCTGCTCCTCAATAACAACATAAATAATAGAAAGCCCACATACACGTGGAAGCTCAACAACACTCTACCCAATAATAACTTGGTCAAGGAAGAAATAAAGAAAGAAGTTAAAGACTTTCTAGGGTTTAATGAAAATGAAGACACAACATACTCGAACTGATGGGACACAATGAAAACAGTCCTAATAGGAAAACTCATCACTCTAAGTACCTCCAAAGGGGGGGAAAAAAAACTAGAGAGAGATTACACCAGCAGTTTGACAGCACATCTGAAAGCTCTAGAACAAAAAGAAGCAAATTCACCCAAGAAGAGTTGAAAGTTGGACATAATAAAACTCAGAGCTGAAATCAACCAAATGGAAACAAAAAGAACTATACAAAGGATCAACCAAACCAGGAGCTGGTTCTTTGAGAAAATCAACAAATAGATTAACCCTTAGCCAAACTAACTAGAGGGCACAGAGACGGCATCCTAATTAACAAGATCAGAAATGAAAAAGAAGACATAACAACAGATACTGAGGAAATGCAAAAAATCATCAGATCCTACTACAAAAGCTTATACTCAACAAAACTGGAAAACCTGGAGGAAATGGACAATTTTCTAGACAGATACCAGGTACCAAAGTTAAATCAAGATCAGATCAATGATCTATACAGTCCCATATCTGCTCATGAAATAGGAACAGTCATTAATAGTCTCCCAACCAAAAAAAGCTCAGGACCAGATGGGTTTAGTGTAGAGTTTTATCAAACCTTCAAAGAAGACCTAATACCAATACTCCTCAACCTACTCCACAAAATAGAAAGAGAAGGTACTCTATCCAGTTTGTTGCATGAAGCCACAATTACTCTGGTACGTAAAACACACAAAGACCTAACAAAGAAAGAAAACGTCAGACCAATTTCCCTTATGAATATCGAGGCAAAAATACTCAATAAAATTCTTGCAAACCAAATCCAAGAACACATCAAAATGATCATCCATCATCGTCAAGTAGGCTTCATTCCAGGGATGCAGGGATGGTTTAATATACAGAAATCCATCAATGTAAATCACTATATACAGAAACTCAAAGGAAAAAAACCATATGATTATCACATTAGATGCTGAGAAAGCATTTGACAAAATCCAACACCCCTTCATGATAAAAGTCTTGGAAAGATCAGGAATTCAAGGCCCACACTTAAACATAGTAAAAGCAATATACAGCAAACCAGTAGCCAATATCAAACTAAATGGAGAGAAACTTGAAGCAATCCCACTTAAATCAGGGACTAGACAAGGCTGCCCACTCTCTCCCTATCTATTCAATATTGTACTTGAAGTCCTAGCCAGAGCAATTAGACAACAAAAGGAGATCAAAGGGAAATGAATTGGAAAGGAAGAAGTCAAATTATCACTATTTGCTGATTATATAATAGTATACTTAAGTGACCCCAAAAATTCCATCACTCTTAAACTTGATAAACAATTTCAGCAATGCAGCTGGTTATAAAATTAACTCAAGGAAATCAGAGGTCCTCCTCTACACAAAGGATAAACAGGCTGAGAAAGAAATAAGGCAAACAATACCCTTCACAATAGTTACAAATAATATAAAATACATTTGTGTAACTCTAACTAAGCAAGTAAAAGATCTGTATCACAAGAACTTCAATTCTCTGAAGAAGGAAATCAAAGATCCCTGAAGATAGAAGGACCTCCCATACTCATGGATTGGCAAGATTAATATAGTAAAAATGGCCATCTTGCTGAAAGCAATCTACAGATTCAATGCAATCCCTATCAAAATTCTTCACAGATTTAGAAAGAGCAATTTGCAAATTTGTCTGGAATAATAAAAAATCTAGGATAGTGAAAACTATTCTCAATAATTAAAGAACCTCTGGTGGAATCGCCATCCCGGACCTTAAGCTGTACAACAGAGCACTTGTGATAAAAATTGCATGTAAGTGACAGGAAGGTGAATCAAAGGAATAGAACTGAAGACCCAGAAATGAACCTACATACCTATGGTCACTTGATCTTTGACAAAGGAGCTAAAACCATCCAGTGGAAAAAAGACAGCCTTTTCTTTTTTTTTTTTTTTTGGGGGGGGGGGCTAATGTTCCAGTATGGGACTTTTATTCTTTGCAGAGATGTTCTGTCCAACAAAGCATGAACAATGATGCACAAGGGAAACTAAATACCACTCAGGGATAGATGTGCTCATCTACCTTGTGTCTTATTACAGTGTACCAAGCCGTGTGTGTGTGTGTGTGTGTGTGTGTGTGCATGCGTTTGTGTGTGTGTATTGTGTGCATCCACGCAAACACACACACTTTGTATGCATGTGTGTGCTTTGCATGTTCATGTTCATATGTGCAGCTGTGTGTATAAAAGCGAGAAGAGAATGTCTGGCATCCTGTTCCATCATGCTCAGCTTCATTCCCTTGAGGCAGGGCCTCTCACCGATCCTGGAGCTATGCTGGGAGCCAGTAGGCCTTAGTGATTATGTATCTGCTCCCCACATCCCTGGGTTCTTGCTTGTGCTCACAGCCAAATGCAGCTCCTGTATATGGGTGCTGGGGTCTAAACTCAGGAAGCCCTGCTTGCACCACAAACACTGCCCATTACAAGCACTCTAATGGGAGCCATCTCCCCATCCCCTGAACCAGGTTTCTGGATAGGATTTCTCTTCTATCAAACCTACCTGATCTAATTTTGAGGGTATAAGTCCATCCTTAGCAATTAATACTTAGCATTATATCAGAAACTTAAGCAGTGTTCTCCTTCGATTTCCACCTGATGATAACATTCTTTGTCAACATGAAAATGGCTCCCACACTACTAAATGGCACGTGAAGATTATAAGCTTTATGAAGATTGTTAATGATTCTTTCTAACATTTCCTTTGAGTTATGCCTAACAATGTTCCATCTTCAGGTGTCATGAAAGTTTTATCAGCCATGTTCTTCCTGGTGAAGTCCACCAAACAGGCACAAGTTAGCCCATGATGATTGTGTACACTTGAGAGAGGACAGCCACAAAAATTATCTCAAATATCAGTTTATGCCAGAAATGTAAAATAAGAGAATATATAATTTAAGCCCATCATGAGAGAATAACAAATTTTAGCAACACAATTGGATTTGCTAATGCTTCTTTACTTCACTAAAGACAGCATTTTCAACAAACAGTGCTGGCTCATCTGTCCATTAGCATGTAGAAGAATGCAAATCTATCCATTCCTATCTCCTTGTACAAAGCTCAAATCCAAGTGGATCAAGGACCTCCACATCAAACCAGATACACTGAAACTAATAGAAAAGAAAGTAGGGAAGATCCTTGAGCACATGGGCACAGGGGAAAATTTCCTGAACAGAACACCAATAGCCTCTGCTCTAAGATCAAGAATTGACAAATGGGACCTCATAAAATTACAAAGCTTCTGTAAGGCAAAGGACACTGTCAATAGGACAAAATGGTAACCAACAAAATGGGAAAGATCTTTACCAATCCTATATCTGATACAGGGCTAATATCCAATATACACAAAGAACTCAAGAAGTTAGACTCCAGAGAAAGAAATAACCCTATTAAAAAATGGGCTATAGAGCTAAATAAAGAATTCTCAACTGAGGAATTCAGAATGGCTGAGAAACACCTAAAGAAATGTTCAACATCCTCACTCATCAGGGAAATGCAAATCAAAACAACTCTGAGATTCCACCTCACAGCAGTCAGAATGGCTAGGAAAAAAACTTAGGTGGCAGCAGATGCTATAGAGGTTGTGGAGAAAGAGGAACACTCGTTCATTTTTGGTGGGATTGCAAGCTGGTACAACCACTCTGGAAATCAGTTTGGTGGTTCCTACTGAAATTGGACATAGTTCTACCAGAGGACCCAGCTATACCACTCCTGGGCATATACCCAGAAGATGCTCCAACATGTAATAAGGACACATGGTCCACTATGTCCATAGCAACCTTATTTATAATAGCCAGAAACTGGAAACAACCCAGATGTCCCTCAACAGAGGAATGGACACCGAAAATATGGTACATCTATCCACTGGTAAATTCTCTACAATTGGCCTGGTGAAATACACACACACACACACACACATTCACACACAAAGAAAAAGACAAAATTTGGGATGAGGACTTAGTAGGTAGGGGAAGAAATGGGAGCTGGTGGAGGATCAGAAAGTGTGATCAAAGAGTTACACACACACACACACACACACACACACACACACACATACACACACACATACACACACACACACAGAGAGAGAGAGAGAGAGAGAGAGAGAGAGAGAAAGAGAGAGAGAGAGAGAAACAGACAAACAAATACATACAGATACACCATCTATATATACTTATTTATACATAATTTATGCACAATTTAAATAGAATATAAAGAATAAATAACAGTGTATTCTTTTTAAAAGCCCATTTTAAAATAAGTTTCACATATAGAACTTCTTTTAGTGAGTTGCCCCAAATACTAAGAGAAACAGAGACGATGCAGTTGACAAGAATTACTGATAATCAGGGGACTGAATGTAGGTGTGGTCAGTGAGGCTTATTTTATTGTGACCTTTAAACCACACCTGTTTCTCAGCACCTCTTTGTGCATATATTGTTAAGGATGGCAGTCTACTTTCTATAATGTGTTATATGAAATATGCTACCTCGGACAGAACAGGATCTGAGCACATGAACACTACCCCCGGCAATACAGGAATATCCTGGGATAAATACAATAGGGTACTGCTGCTTGGACCTAACTATCTGGGGTTACTACATGATGCTTCAAGTGTGGCACCTTGACAACTGCACAAGCTGCAGATGGAAAGGTCACTCACGTCCAGAGATTCTCTGTGAGAGCTGGCCAAGAAGGAATCATCTGACCCACCTTACCTGAAAAGAAGTCAGAAGGTCCCCAGTCAGGGAAATCTATGGACTGTGCGTGGAAGAACGGGAAGCTGCACAGTGAGCACAATTAAAACATGTGTAAAGAGACCTTGTAAGTTCCTCCACTGCTCATCACTGTTGATACACCGCAGGCCTTTAGTTCCAATCCCATTTCTACATGACTATCCTTTCTTCATTGAACAGAAGCATAGTTCTCCGATGCTTTCATATTTTGAAGCAACTTATAGTATAGCATTTGCTGAAAGGCATCTTTTTTTTATTTATTTTTTATTAGATATTTTCTTTGTTTACATTTCAAATGATATCCCCTTTCCAGGTTTCCCCTCAAAAAAAAAAAAAAAAAAAAAAAAAAAAAAAAAAAAACCTTTATTCCCTCCCCCCTTCCCTTGCTCACCAACTCACCCTCTCCTGCTTCCTGGCCCTGGTATTCCCCTACTCTGGGGCATAGAACCTTCACAAGGCCAAGGGCCTCTCCTGCCCTTGATGACCGACTAGGCCATCCTCTGCTACTGGATCCATGTGTACTCTTTGGTTGGTGGTTTAGTCCCTGGGAGCTCTGAGGGAACTAGTTAGTTCATATTGTTGTTCCTCCTAAGGGGCTGCAAACCCTTCAGCTCCTTGGGTCCTTTCTCTAGCTCCTTCACTGGGGATCCTGTACTCAGTCCAATGGATGGCTGTGAGCCTCTACTTCTGTATTAGTCGGGTACTGTCAGAGCCTCTCAGGAGACAGCTATATCAGGCTCCTGTTGTTGGCATCCTCAATAGTGTCTATGTTAGATGATTGAATATGGGAAGGATTCCACAATCCAGAGACTGCTTAAATGCGTCTTATTAGGCGGTGATGTTACTTCTACACAGCATTTACCATGAACAACTTAAAGGGAAGAAAACTTAATTTTGAGTATCATGTTCTGAGACTGCAGTCTACGGTGCTCAGATTCACAGATTCTGGGTTGATAATTAGACAGACTGTCCTGGCAGTGGGAGTATGTGGAGGAGGCTACTCAATTGATGGTGAAAAGAATACCAAGAGAGGGACAGCGAGAGGCTGGGGACAAGTTACCATGAGGTTACAATCCTTTGACTAGGTCTGAAAGCATAACACAGACTCTTAGAAGAGTGTTGCTATATCAGCATCAAAGCTGATGTAACAGGAAAGAGCAGTTTAAAAACACAACACAACACAACACAACACAACACAACAAAACAACAACCAACCTCTCTGATGCAGACAGTGAAAGACAGTAAGAGCTGCAAAAGCTGATTAGTTTTTTTTTGGGGGGGGTGTTACATGAGGGTGGGAGTTCAGAAAGGGGAATACCAGGTGGTAAGCATGTTGGGGTCTACAGAGAGTTCTGGAATCTGTGGTCAGAAGCAACCAGCTGTTAAGGGCTTTTTAAAAACAGGTAGAATGAGGATCCTCAGGAAAATCAATCAGTGCTCTTATCTGAGGCTGAAGTGTCTTTCCAGCTCCCTCAAAGTGTCCTTTAACACAAATACCAAGAAAGTAAAAACAAAAGCTGTAAAATGAGTATTTATGAAGTAGAGAAAAAAGAGAGTAAACAGTTAAGCTTTAAACAGGGGTGGGAAACAAACTCTCCCAGTGCCATGTCTTGTCATAAGGCCACATGAAGTCAATGCTTGGGATGGGGTTGATTGCAAGAATATCTTTGGTTCAGATCCTTTTTTTTTTTTTAAACCAAAAATTGTTACGAGATGTTTAGTTAGGGAAGACCCCTTGGATATCAGTTAATGCAGAAGACAAAGTTCTAGCATTCAAGAGAAAAATTGAAATTTTTATCTTTTTTAAAATGCTTAGTCTTTTTTATTGGATATTTTATTTACTTACATGTCAAATATTATCCCCTTTCCGGATATCCTGCCAAGAAAACCCCTATCCCACTCCCCCCTCCTCCTCCTTCTATGAGGGTGTGGCCCCACCCATTCCCCTCTCCCTGCCCTCACATTTTTATCTTATATCACAAGTTTCCCAAGGTGCTTTTGAGGGGATCTGCAATCACTTGAATTATAGATTCAGTAGGAAACACTGGAAAATACAATCCTTCAAGTGCACCTATCATTGGAGCTGAAGACTCACCTACCCTGCCTTCAATGGGTGGAGCACCCCTTACGGAGATTTCACTGTCTGCAAAGTAAGAGAAGCTCAGTTTCTTAGAACCTTCTGAGCTCAAGATTTTACTCGTGCCTTAGTTTCCAGTAGCTTAGCCATCATTGGTCCTTAAGGATGCTTTTTTTTTTTCAGGCCTGGTGTTTCCCTGAGCTCTCAAGTTATCTGTCTAGAGAAATATTCCTGGGATTAAAGGTAACAACTGGACTTGCACTTGGACTCTATGACTGTGTCCTCTGGGCCTCTTAGCCTGTTTAGATTTTATCTCTAAAGTTGAAATGCTCAGAAGCCAAATAAAAGTTAAGTTGTCTGAAAACCCCTGTCTCCTTTTCTGTAGAACAGACAAATTGATGATATAAACCTCCAGTAAAACTTATCTTAGGAAAATTAATTACCTTTAATAATAAGTATCGTATTCAAACTGTATCTTACTTTATCTTACCTAAGTATTTCTCTTGACTTACTTTTGTCTTTATGATACAGTTAAGCTTTCTAGATTTTCCTGATATTTTCATTTTAAAACACTACTTTAGGACAAAACCATCACATAAAAAAATCCTTTCTTCACAAAGGTTTCCTTTACACTTTAATATATCTTTGACAAATTACATTTGATAAATTACAGGGGTGTGAGGTTCATACTGCAGAATACTTGTAGAGTTCAGGGACAACTTTTAGTGAGCTGGCTATCTCCTACCATGTGGGTTGCAAGGATTGAACTCAGGTCATTAGGCTTGGCAGCAGGTGACTTTACCTACTGAGTAATTTCAGCAGCCCTCCTTTACCTACTTTAGTACACACACACACACACACACACACACACACACAGAGGGAGACACACACACAGACACACCACATACACACACACACACAGACACACCACATACATACACACACACACACAGACACACAGACACACCACATACATACACACACACACACATACACACACACACACACACACACCACATACATACACACAGACACACACACACACATACACACACACACACACACACACACACACACACACACACACACACACACACACACTTTCAAGACAGATTCTCTCTACATAGCCCTGAATGTCTTGAAACTCTTTATATAGAGCAGGCTGGCTTTAAACTTACAGAGATTCATCTGCCTCTGCTTTCCAAGTGATGAGATTAAAGGCATTCACCATTACACTGGGTGTGAAATATGTATTTTATAACAAAACTTTTTGTGTCTTTTTTTTACAAGGTGGTTCCTTTCTGTCTTTTTTGTCTTTAGAAAACAGTTTGCTTTTTCCTAGTAGAAATGAAATAAGTACGTTCCAATGAAAACATTGGAGGCTGTATCTGAAATACAGGAAAAACATTATGGTCCTGTAGGAATGCCTATTATCTCTTTAACTAAAGACAGGGCAGAAGTATCACTGCCCTCATTTTCTGTTTTCTTCATCTTCTCACTAAAACACGGAGATAAGTCCTTGTCCCAATCCTTCAATTCCAGGAACTGCAGAGTTTAGCAGGATGAACGAAGGTGATTACTCATGAGTAGCAGGCTATCCCTTGGAATAATTTGTTTGCTGAGAACCAGTCTACATTCTCAAGCAATAAGGATTTGGATCTTCTTGCTGAACAAGAACTAACATGGTGTTAAAACACAGCAATTTGAGTTAAGACTGTCCCTATTATATATACCTCTTGTCTTAGTATCTTTTATTTGAACTTAAAACCCATGTAAGTACCCTAATCTGGATCTGTGGCAGTCATCTCTCTATCTGATTCCTCAACATGACTACATTAGTCCCCTCTCAATTAGTTTCCACTGTTTTCCTGGATTGGCATATTGAGACTGTTGACCCACTTTAATGTGTTGTGTGTATCCTCCAAAGCTAGGATTGTTTTGCCTGTGACTCAATTATACTATGAACTAAAAAGAATCAGGAATAACTTAAATGAAAGCATAAGATCACGTGCAATCCAATTTGCTACCATGTAAACAATAGAAAAAGATGACACGATGTACTCCATACTTAGCTACATACAACCAAACACAGATATGAAAACCAAAGATTATCTGTGTCTACAATTTGCCAGTTTATAGGTTGGACTACTTATCCAATCAATTTCCTCCATTGTCTTAAACAACCCTTAATCTTAAATCTCTACTACCAAAGATATTCCTAAAGAAGCAAAGTAGAAAACTCAGAGCTCAAGGACATGGAAACAAACCTGAGAACTTAAGGTGCTGTGTAGAAAGCTGCAGCTTGGTTTCAGAATGACCACATTTTTCCTTTTCAACCTAAGATAAGAACGTTGAAATGCCTGATTGCTTCTAGTTCAAGTAACTCTCCATTTAATTTGATATTGGCTCTTGGTTTGCTGTATACTGTTTTTTATTATGTTTAGGTGTGGGTCTTGAATTCCTGACCTCTCCATTACATTTAACATGAATGTTAATGGTGTATTTTGTCAAATACTTTTTCAGCGTCTAATGAGATGATCATGTGATTTTTTTTGAGTTTGTTTATCTAGTGGATAACATTAATGGAGTTCTGTATATTGAACCAACCTTGCATTCCTGGGATGAAGCCTACTTGATCATGGTGATGTGTTCTTGGATTTGGTTTGCAAGAATTTTATTGGGTTTTTCTTCATGAATATTCATAAGTCAAATTGGTCTGAAGTTCTCTTGTTTTGTTGGGTCTTTGTGTGTTTTAGGTATTAGAGTAATTGTGGCTTCGTAGAATGAGTTAGGTGGTATTCCTTTTGTTTCTGTTTCATGGAATATTTAGAGGAATATTAATCTGAGCTCTTCTTTAATGATCTGGTAGAATTCTTCGCTAAAGTTGTCTGGCCTTGGGCTTTTTTGTTTTTGGTTGGGAGTTTTTAATGACTTCTATTTCCTTAGGGGATACGGGCCTGTTTAGGTAGTTTACTTGTTTTTGATTTAACTTTAGTACGTTGTATCTGTCTAGAAAGTTATCCACTTCATCTAGATTTTCCAGTTTTGTTGAGTATTTGCTTTTGTAGTAGGATCTGATGATTTTTTATTTTCCTCTATTTTTTGTGATGTCTTTCTTTTCATTTCTGGTTTTGTTAATTTGGATACTACCTCTGAGTCCTTTAGTTAGTTTGGCTAGGGGTTTGTCTATCTTGTTGATCAGAGAACAACCTTTTGGTTTTGTTGATTCTTTGTATTATTATATAGTGCTATGAATTTTTCTTTTAGCGCTACTTTCATTGTGTCCCATAAGTTTGGGTATGCTGTGTCATCATTTTCATTAATTTCAGGAAGTTATTAATTTCTTTTTTATTTCCTCCTTGAGCGATTTATCATTGAGTAAAGAGTTGTTCAGTTCCCACTGTACATAGGTTTTCTGTTATTTTTGTTGGTATTGAAGATCAGCTTTAGTCCGTGGTGATTTGATAGGATGCATGGGATTATTTCAATCATCTATCTCAGTTAAGGCTTGTTTCATGACCAATTATATGGTCAATTTTGAAGAAAGAACTATGAAGTGCTAAGAAGGTATATTCTTTTGTTTTATTGTGTTCTGTAGATATCTGTTATATTCATTTGGTTCATAACCTCTATTAGTTTCACTGTGTCTCTGTTTAGTTTGGGTTTCAATGACCTGTCCATTGGTATGAGAACTTCTGAAACCCGTGACATAACACAGGCAGGACCTGAACACCTGTTGCCAAGGCAACAACCACCATAGTCCCAGAATCCACTTGGCTCACCTCCCACCTTTATCTGTGATTACATCAACACCCATATATAAATAAAGGCCCCCCTGATCTCTCTCTCTTCCCCCCTTCTTTTTCCACCACCACCTTTGCCCCTCTCTCTCCTAATAAACCTCATGTGGAACTGTTTGGCTTGGTATGATCCTTCTGAAGCTGCAACATTCAAGGCCAACCTTGTCCATTAGTGAGAGAATAGGGGGTTGAAATTTCCCACTATTATTGTGTGGGGTTCAATGTGTATTTTGAGCTTTAGTAAAGTTTCTTTTATGAAGGTGCATACCCTTGCATTTGGGGAATAAATACTCAGATTGAGATTTTCCCTTGGTGGATTTTTCCTTAGATGAATATCATGTGTCCTTCATCATCTTGCTTGGCATCTTTTGGTTGAAAATATATTTCATTGGATATTAGGATGGCAACTTCAACTTGTTTCTTGAGACCATTTGCTTGGGAGACTTTTTTTCTAGCCATTTACCCTGAGGTAGGAGGTAGTGTCTGTGTTTGTTATTGAGGTTTTTTTTTTTTTTGTATGCAGCAAAATGCTGGATCCTGTTTGTGTATCCAATCTGTTAGTTTATGTCTTTTTAAAAGTGAAATGAGTCCATTAATATTGAGAGATATTAAAGACAGATGATTGTTAGTTCCTGTTATATTTGCTGTTGTAGGTGGCATTATGTGATTGTGATTCTCTCCCTTTGACAGTTGTGAGATGATTAATATCTGTTCCCCCCCCCCCCTTTGGTGTACGTAGGTACCTTTCTTGTGTTGGAGATTTCCTTCTAGCATCTTCTGTAGGGCTAGATTGGTAGATAGATATTATTTGAATTTGGTTTTGTTCTGATATTTTTGTTTCTCCATCTATGTTGTTTGGTAATTTTGCTGGATATAGTAGCCTTGGCTGGCATTTGTGTTTTCTGAGAGTTTGCTTGATCTCTGTCCAGGCTCTTCTGGCTTTTAGTGTCTCTGTTGAGAAGTCTGATGTAATTCTGATATGTCTGCCTTTATAGGTTACTCAGCCATTTTCTTTGCAACTCTCAGTATTCTTTATTCTGTGTATTTAGTATTTTGATTATTATGTGACGAGAGGATCTTCTTTTCTGGTACAATTTATTTGGTGTTCTATAGGCTTCTTGTACATTTATGGCCATCTCTTTCTTTAGATTGAGGAAGGTTTCTTTTATTGTTTTGTTGAAGACATTTTAGGGTCCTTTGAGTTGAGAATCTTAGCTCTCCTCTATTCCTATTAGGTCTTTTCATTGTAACATGGATTTTCTGGATATTTTAGGTTAGGAGTTTTTTATGCTTTGTATTTTTTTTGACAGTTGTTTGAATATCTTCTAAGATATCATCTACACCTGAGATTCTCTCTTCTATCTCTTATTCTGTTGGTGATACTTACATCTGTAATTCCTGATCTCTGTCCTAGGTTTTCCAACTCAAGAGTTGCCTCCATTTGTGTTTTCTTTATTGTTTCTACTTCCATGTCTAGGTTTCAGACTGCTTTGTTCAATTTCTTCACTTGTTTGATTGTGTTTTCCTGTATTTCTTTCAGTGAATTATTTATATCCTCCTTAAAAGACTCAATTATCTTCCTGAGATAGGATTTTAGGTCAGCTTCCTGATTTTCAGGTATATTGGCGTATCTAGATCTTGTTGTGTTGGGAGGACCAGTTTCTGATGATGTCAAAGTATTTTGGCTTTTGTTATGGTGTGCTTGCCTCTTGCCATCTGTTTATACCTGGTCTTTGCTGGTCTGGTGTCTCTCTTTAGTCTGCTTCCTTTGTCCCTGGGTTGCTTCAGGTCTTTTCGTAGGCCTGTGGCCCTGGCTTCTATGGGGCCTTCAGCATGTGGGATTTTCAGAGGGGCAGAGAAGCTGCTGATGTGTTGCCCTGGTTGCAGCAGATCTTCTGGGAGGCCTTCAGACTGTTGGGTCTTCAGAGGAGCAGTCAAACTGTTGTCCTGTGTGTAGCTGTTCTCCTGGGAGGCTTTTGGACTGTGGGATCTGTTTCCCTGTGTGCAGCAGAATTCCAGTTATCCTTTAAGACTGTTGGATCACTTGCCCTGCATGGAGAGAAGATTGTGGGAGGTCTTCAGACTGGGGTGCTAATTGCCCTTTTGTCCTGCATGCAGCCTGTGGTGTCCTAAGGAGAGCACAAGCTGGTAATCTAACCTAGCAGAAGATACTGGCTGGAAGGGGAGTGGAATTTGGTGTGCAAGGGTTTGGGGGAATGATGGTTCTCCAATCCACTGTACACCATGGGACTTCCAGCAGCTGTGGGCCTTTGGGAAGGTCCCTTCCCAGTTGTCTTGCATGTAGTGGAACTCCTGTGATACCTTCATGATGTCTTCAGGGGACCAGACAAGCTAAAAAAATCTGTCATTTTTTAAAAATTAGTGTTGGAGAATTCCAAATCAATACACAAAACTGGTGCATTTCTATAATTTAGACTAAGAAGAATGCCAGAAAGCTATTAATTTACAATAACATTTGAAATGATGTATTGAAGAGCCCAGAGTAATTCCAAGCATTGGTCTGCTGCTCCAATTTTCCTACATGTTCTTGTCCTTCACTCTCTTAAGTTACAGTAAAAACTGCTGGACTATGTCAGCTCCATAATGTTGAGATAATATTGCTGCCTTGTTAAAAAAAAAAAAGAAAGAAAGAAAGAAAGAAAGCCTTGAGGCAGGCAGTGGTGGCCCACACCTTTAATCCCGGCACTTAGGAGGCAGAGGCAGGCTGATTTCTGAGTTCGAGGCCAGCCTGGTCTACAGAGTGAGTTCCAGGACAGCCAGGGCTACACAGAGAAACCCTGTCTCAGAAAAAAGAAAAAAAAGAAAAAAAAAAGCCTTGATCTTGTACAAACATCATGGTATCAGCAATATTCTGGACATGACATTATTCAGGGAACATGAATCCAACTGCCAGAGAAATGACTCTCAGTCTTCAAAGGGCCACTTGTTTAATCCATAACGCAAAAATGCAACTGGATAACACATTCACACTTTCCACCTCTCTTTTGGTTCTTATACTACAAATATATTGTACAATCTCCCTTCAAGATCTCGGTTCAGATCAGGAACTGGTAGCCTCCCTGAAAGCTCAGAAAATAAAGAGGTTTTTTTATTGTTGTTTTTTTGTTTGTTTGTTTTTTGTTTTTGTTTTGTTTTGTTTTTTTAATAGCATGACCCTATTCAGTTTTGAGGCTGAGGCAAGTTTATTTTTTCCCAATGCACTTTTATACGATTTTAGTTACATGCAAATAATAAGGTCAAGCAGTACAATAAATGCAAAGAGTCAAGGAACAAGCAAGGCAATAAGCAAAGTCCCATGATAACTGTTTCTAAGGGCTTATTTGGATGAACAAGATATCTGAGTCTACATCCCTGTCCTATCAGAAAGTCATATTCTCTCCTGAAGCCAGCTTCTTTGTTCTAGCCTAAAATCAGATTCTTGCCTGAACTTACTTCCCTGTTCTATCTTAACATTAGATTCCTGCCTGAGCTTACTTCCCTGTCCTTGGTCAATATCAGATTCTTGCCATGTGGCTCCCAAAGCTCTCTTAGGGGTTCTAATAAGAATGCTCTCCTTTCTCATAGTGAAAAATGCATTATCAAAAGCAATGCTATTCTGTCTTAGGTTGATAAGGCTCTGTGCAGAACTTACCTGTCATTGGCTGCCAGCCTGTTAATAACTGTCTGGGGATTCTCTGTCTGGGGGTTCACTTTTAGTTTCAAGCCATGTATTTTGGCTTCCAATATTGATGTTGTTAAAGGCAAGTTTTATTACAATGGGCATAAAATAAATAAAAGTATTCCCAGGACAAGAAAGGCTATCATGATCAAGCTATATATACCATTATTGAAGCTTGACCAAGATGGAAATACTGACCTCAGGCCAAGGATAATTTTATCAAAAGTATCTGCAGCATCAAAGCTCAGCAGAGCTGCATTGTTTAAATTCATAATCTCTGTATGCAAAGTTAAAACATACAGAGAGGTGTTACAATTTTGCCAAATACCCTGCAAGTGTCTTTGAACTTTTTTCCAATTATAGTGACTATCATTGTATGTTTTAGAAGTAACACAAATCCATCAATACTTAGCATGGCACTTGAGATGGCTTCTTACTTTTAAACTCTGAACCTCCTCTCTAATAATTTGAATAGTATCAATAAAGAGCATCAATCCATTGTTCCAAATGCCTTTCTAAATCATCTTGAATACTCAGAACATTAGTAACATTTTTTGCTAAATGATTAAGAGAAGTAGTTGTCTTAAGTTCTGTCAAAGCAATTGCAGAATCAGTGGTGGTAGCTATCAACTTAATGAAAGCTGCTATATGAACAAAAATCAAGGCCAATACCCTCTTGCTTCTGCTTAAAGCCTGACAATTAGTCATTGCCTACAATGTTTTTCTATGCTTGGTGTTCCAAATTAGATTTAAACAGATAATGGAAATGGCTATTACAGTCAAGCATTTGAGATGTTTTTTCAACATTTTAATATTACCCATATTACTGGGATTCCTTATAACCCTCAAGGACAAGTTATTGAGAAACAGGTATTGTGGAACTTTAAAGCAATATTTTCATAAAATAAAAAAGGAGAGGTTATATCCACATACACAATAAATTTGTTTAAGTCATGTTCTTTTTATTTTAAATTTTTTAAAAATTTGGATGCCAAGGAACTCTCTGCTGAGTATCTATGGCACCCTACAACTAGGCATGCTTTTGCCTAGGTGAAGTGGAAGCATCCACATACTGACATATGGCATGGTCCTGATCAGGTCTTTAATATGTGGAAGGGGCATGTTTATGTTTTTTTCTGCAGGATGCTGAAAGAGCATGGTAGCCGACAGATTGATTAGTGTGACATGCTGACGTTGGGACAAAGACTGTTGCTGACCTGTCAGCTTGCTGAGTGCCCTGACAACGGTGACAGGGAAGCTGTATTGGACAAAACCTGAACTTATGGAAAAAAAATGTTAGTTAGTGCATGTGTTAAGGCTCCCAATCTTTTATTCATTGGTCATGTTAAAATTGCTTTTGCTTCTTCTATGGCACTTAATGTGTGTTGTATGGGTTGTACTCTTTCCAATTGTGTTAATTTATTGAACTCTGGCATGTCTGTTATGATGGTCTATCAGCCAGCATTTGTTTTATTGCCTGTGAGTATTACAGGACCTCGGTCTTCTGAAAAACTTGCAAGTACTGAAAGAAATGAGTCAGGCTTTAAAGCTTTAATTTTTAAGCTTCCATCTCTAAAGTGAGTTTTTAGGCTTTGACACTAAACTCAGTACTGTGAGCATATTTACCAAGGATAAGAGCCTTTTTCATTATAAACCAAGGAGAAGACAAAAGTAAAAGCCCATGTTAACAGACAAGAAGAAGTTGCTAGGGACATAGTATCAGCATTACACAAGTTAATTACAAAATCAATAATTTTAATTTTTATTAATGAAAAGTAAAATAATAAAAATTTAAAATAAAATAATAATACATTAAAATTAAGGTATTAACAGTAATATCTCCTAATATTACAGTGCCATTTACTATAAGAATACAAGCAAATCTGTCTAGAATTCATAAAGAATTTTAAAATCCTTAGGATAAACAAAAATTAATTAAAAAGAACAGTTAGAGATCTAACACTCTCATTTGTAAAAACTCATTACAATGCTGTCATAATCAAAATTGTGTGGCAGTATAATGGTTGATACTCAACACAGTGATATCAAATAAACACTGTAGAAGTAAGTTTTTACAAGTGTGCAAATGATCTCTTGTAATGGAGTAAAATCCATTTACAAAAGAAAGGACTCTGTTGGCACATTGTGTATGCTCATACTATCCATAGTTAGGGAATGAAGATAGGTATTTCTTTAGAGCACAGATAAAAGATAACTCAGCATACAAGAAACAGAAAACATCAGTTGAACTTTAATTGAACTCTGGGCTAAATATTAGAAGAAAATATTTGATTTCTTTGCTATATGAAGTGATATTATATTTACTGTTCTTGAAAACTTGTGAGAATTCCTTCAAAGCTTCTAATTATTGAGCTACCAGGACACCACTTGATTATCCAACTATGCAATTCAATTTGGATACTCATTATTTAGAACTTGTATCCAGTTCCAGAGGCTTAAGGGTTTAGATCACAGGAATGCCCTGACCCCAGATGTCACTCACAAGCTCTAGAGCTGCAAATCATTCTCACTTCTGTCTGAATTACAAACAGAGCTGCAGGGTTCCCACTACTTCATCCATGTTACAGTCAAGAATTTTCTTATATAGAATATAAAATTCATGACAATTCAGGTTTAGAAAGTACAGTTCAGAAAGAAATAGAGAAGAAATTTATAAGACAAAAAGTGTATATTCGTACATATGTGTGTCCCTGTGTATGATTTTATGTCTGTCTGTAATGAATAAGACCACAAATCAATGTAAATTATCAATAATTCAATAAGCTTAGTCTGAAAAGGGATGTTTCAGACTCTGACAAACTAGAATTAGACATGAATAATTTCTTAACGGTCAAAATTAAGAGACAATTTGGAAGTTATAATTTCCATGATCAATTGCAGTAAAGATATGATCAAGTTATGTGCATTTTTGCTGCATACTAATATACTTGTGAACCTAGTGTATTCCTACCATTGCTCTTCATTAAGTTACATAGTTTTGATAGTAACATGAGGTTTTGAGGTTATAGGTTATTAAAGTGAAATGTGATTGATTCGTAGCGGATTGTCATCTCCTGGAGTTGAACATGAGGATAAATAACCTACACCCTTACCAGCATACCTACGAATCTTTTCTGTTATTTTCTTATTCGATATCTAAAGAAGGAAAGATTCTTACTTCTGCTCAGTTTAGTAAGATGCAAAATTCTTGTGGTAGTTAATGTCTTTAATCTCTACAACAGTCACATCGCTTAGCTATTTTTCATTTCATCACTTTGGAAGAACCTGCAACCATGATGTTTTCCAACTACCTTCAAAATATTTGTTCCTATACTTTATCTACAACAAGAAAACTTTTCTTTTTAACAAAGAGACTGTACTGGCTGGTTTTGTGTGCCAACTTGACACAGGCTGGAGTTATCACAGAGAAGGGAGCTTCAGTTGGGGAAGTGCCTCCATGAGATCCAGCTGTGGGGCATTTTCTCAATTAGTGATCAAGGGGGTAGGGCCCCTTGTGGGTGGTGCCATCCCTAGGCTGGAAGTCTTTGGTTCTATAAGAGAGCAGGCTGAGCAAGCCAGGGGAAGCAAGCCAGTAAGGAACATCCCTCCATGGCCTCTGCATCAGCTCCTGCTTCCTGACCTGCTTGAGTTCCAGTCCTGACTTCCCTTGGTGATCAACAGCAATGTGGAAGTAAGCTTCTTGGTCATGATGTTTGTGCAGGAATAGAAACCCTGACTAAAACAGGGACTATTATAAATAACCACAACAAATGAGCAAGCCGAGTTGTAGTACCCAGTCTCAATGAAGATATCTGTAAAACAATTTCTTCATCTAAGACACATACAACATTGTAGAAGAGAAAGCAGAGACATCAGAAGAGTCATGGGATCAGTGAGTTTTCTGAAAGGCTTCCTCTCCAGGGAATGTTAGGTGTTATATTCATAAAGTCTCACCAACATGGCTTCCAAAACATGAGCTGAACATGGACAACGGAAACAGATTTGTTGATGTTAATGGAGGGGATCGGATGAAGACAGAAGTCTCTCAATCCTACACAAGGAATAGGTAAGGTTGAGAAACGGACAAGGAGTCTTCCTTAGGGAAAACCACAGCCGTTGGTTATCCAATACCAAAGAATAGCCTTGACGATATATATACAAATATGTTAGTCAGATTGCCAGATTCTACTTATATATTTAGTACTATTTTATATACTTATAAACAGTATATATTTTATATACTTATATACAGATAGTACTTATATATTTTATATACATACATGTATATAACTATATACATATATTATTAAATAGGTATTAATGAACAAAGAGCTCATGATGTGCAAAAGAGCCTCAAAGGGTGGAGGCTTTGAAGAGAGGGACTTGAATTATATTGATCTCAAAAATAAATAAGTAGTTATACAAACATTAAAAAGCTAAGGGAGAATGAGAAAAAAATTGACTAATCAAAATAATTATTCTGTTATTTCTGTGACATGATATAGATACTATCTACTTGCCACCTACATTTGTATTTTATGATTTACATTTTATTTAGCTATTGGGAATGCAAATGTGCCTCCTCACAGGTATGGAGGTTAAAGGACAACTTTGGGAGTTAATTTTCTCTTTCCACCATGAGATCTTGAGCTTGAACTGACATCATGAGACTTGCAAAATCCACACTTAGACCTTTAGAGCCATTATTCTACCCTCACACTCTGGAGTTTCTTTACCTTTTCAAAATTGTACAAACTTGTAAGTACATTAATATTATAACATTGATAAAAATACACTGAAATTACATATATAGCTGTTTTATTGCTTAATTAATGGGATGTTAATTTACAGGAATTATCTAAGACGTAGTAGAGACATAATAATCCCTGTTGAGTGAAGTAGTAAGTACTCAGGTCTCATGCAACTTTGACACATTTATGTTTCACCTATATTGCAAAATCATATGTGTGACTTCATTTAACTTAGAAATGAGTTGTACCGAAGCACAAAGTGCATTTTCCCATAGGCTGAAGTCTTTCAAAACTGCATTCTCTCCATCTTTGAGTAGCCTGTGTGGGAAACAAATAAGGAACTCTTGTGATCTATTAAAATGCGAGGGGTGTATTAAACTCACTAAACTCTGGTGATTACATAGTCTATCATGACTTTTCCCTCAAATACTGAAGAATACTGTGACCTAAAGAACAAATTAAATAGCATGTGTTTAAAAATTATTTAAATGAAATTCAATATAAATTGTTTATTTTTCTCCCATGAGCTATTCTTTGGAGTTATTATGTAACTTGATGAATAGTGTATTCCTCAGCACCTGTGAGCTATGGGTGCTGGAGAATGAACTGTGATCTTCTGCAAGAGCAGCACATGTTCTTAACCACTGAGCCATCTCCCCAGCTCCTCAAATTTAGTTTCCATACTCCAACCATTGAATTTCTCCTGAAATTTCTGTATATTCACTTTTATAATGTTAATTATTTTCTGTGCAAGAAGTGTGTTATAAACATAATAAACAAATCCACTGTAACAAGCACAAATCAAAAGGCGAGAAGAGTAATCATTGGAATCATGAGAAAATGTTAACAAAACCTGTACTTAATGGCAAAGCAAATATGACATATCACATTATACCTTCTTAAATTTCATTTAGAACTGCCAAAGACAAAAATTATGTCTGAGTGAACAAATGTCAAAACCTTCATACAGTCTTAAATCTATCATTTTAAATTAGGGTGTATTCCTTACATAACCATTAGTTTCACACAGAAGTTTTCATTCAAATGGATCATATATAAGCCCATGCTTTTATAATCACAGAGTCCTGAGTGCAGGATTCCCAATGGAGGAGTTAGGGAAAGAACTTAAGGAGGTAAATGGGTTTGTAACCCCATAGGAAGAACAACAATATTAACCAACCAGACTCCCCTGAGCACTCAGGGACAAAACCACCAACCAAAGAGTACATATGGAGGAAACCATGGTTCCAGCCACCTATGTAGTAGAGGATGGCCTTATCTGGTATCAGTGGGAGGAGAGACCTTTGGGTTCTGTGAAGGCTTGATGTCTTAGAGTAGGGGAATGCCAGTGATGTGAGGTAGGAGTGAGTGTGTTGATGGGGGACCACCCTCATAGAAGCAAGGGGAAGGGCACAGGAAAAGAGGTTTGCAGAGGGAGGGGACATGGGGAAAGGGGATAACATTTGAAATGTTAATAAATAAAATATCCAATAAAAAACCAAAAGTTTTAAATAACCCTATCAATTTTAAAAATATTACAAATATGGTCTTGCAAATTCAGTCCTAATTACCCAGTTATCAACATTTCAGAATATCAACCTCAGTTTTGTTGATAAAATATATTATTCTATAATTTTAGTTTATTTCCTACATAAAGTTCGGTAAATTTTCTAATTTAACTGCAATGGAAACTCTTCTCTGTCTTCATACATGTCATTCAGAAAACAATAATTGTACTGCTTACCTGATAAAATGCTTTGGCTATATCCAAAACTTTTGGGAATGATGCTTGGTATTCCTTAAGAGAGAAACAAAAAAATCAGACTTATTTTTCCTTGGAGATTCGAGAGCTATCTCATTTGTTATAGTCTTCAAAACGTTTGATTAATCTGCAGCAAGGAAATACATAGTAACCACAAGGTAGTTAATGTTCACAACATAAGTAAAATCGACTTTGAAGCAAAAGTTATAAAAAAGGATAAGGAAGGACACTTCAAACTCATTAAAGAAAAAAATCCACTGTCTTAGTCAGGGTTTCTATTCCTGCAAAACATCATGACCATGAAGCAAGTTGGGGAGGAAAGGGTTTATTTGGCTTACACTTCCACATGGCTGTTGATCACCAGAGGAAGTCAGGACTGGAACTCAAGCAGGTCAGGAAGCAGGATCTGATGCAGAGGCCATGGAAGGATGTTCCTTACTGGCTTGCTTCTCCTGGCTTGCTCAGCCTGCTCTCTTATAGAACTCAAGACTTCCAGCCCAGAGATGGCACCACCCACAAGGGGCCCTACCCCCTTGAGAAAATGTCCCACAGCTGGATCTCATTGGAGGCACTTCCCCAACTGAAACTCCCTTTTCTGTGATAACTGCAGCTTGCGTCAAGTTGACACACAAAACTAGCCAGTACATCCACCAAGAAGAATTCTCAATTCTGAATATCTATGCTTGAAATGCAAGGGCACCTACATTTATGAAAGAAACATTACTAAAGCTCAAAACACATATTGAACTTCATACAATAATAGTGGGAGACTTCAACACCCCACTCTCATCAGTAGATTGATCATGGAAACAAGCTAAACAAAGCCATATTGACATTACTAGAAGTTAAGAATGAAGTGGATTTAACAGATATCTATTGAACATTTCATCTTAAAACAAAAGAATATATCTTTTTATCAGCACCTCATGGTACCTTCTCCAAACTGACCATATAATTGGTCACAAAAGAGGCCTCAACAGATACAAGAAGACTGAAATGATCCCATACATCCTATCAGATCACCATGGACTGGTCTTCAATAATAACAAAAATAATGGAAAGCCCACCACATACACATAAAAACTGAACAACACTCCACTCAATGATAACTTTGTCAAAGAAGAAATAAAGAAAGAAATTAAAGACTTTTTAGAGTTTAATGAAAATGAAGGCACAGAATATAAAAACTTATAGAACACAATGAAAGCAGTACTAAGAATACTCATAGCTCTAAATGTCTCCAAAAAGAAAATGGAGAGAGCATACACTAGCCGATTAACAGCACACCTGAAAGCTCTAGAACAACAACAACAAAAAAACCCAAATCCACCCAAGAGGAGTAGACAGCAGGAAATGGTCAAACTTAAGGCTGAAATCAACCAAGTAGGTATAAAAAGAACTATACAAAAAATCATCAAAACCAGAAGATGGTTTCTTGAGAAAATCAACAGGATAGATAAGCCTTTAGCAAGACTAACCTGAGGGCACAGAGACAGTATCCTAATTAATAAAATCAGAAGTGAAAAGGGAGACAACTACAGAAACTGAGGAAATTCAGAAAAATCATCAGTTCCTATAAAAAAGGCTATACTAAAAAAAAAACTGGAAAATCTGGATGAAATGGACAATTTTCTAGACAGACACCAGTTCCTAAAGTTAAACAGAATCAGATAAACCGTCTAAACACTCCCATAACCCCTAAAGAAATAGAAGCAGTCATTAAAACTCAAAAAAAAAAAAAAAAAAACAAAAACAAAAAAAAAGAACCAGGACCAGATGGGTTTAGTGCAGAATAATGACCTTCAAAGACCTAATACCAATACTCATCAAACTATTCCAAAAAATAAAAACTAATGCAATACCACCCAATTCATTCTATGAAAGCACAATTAGGCTTATACCTGAACTACACAAAGACCCAACAAAGAAAGAGAACTTCAGACCAATTCCCCTTATGATTATTGATGCAAAAATAATCAATAAAATTCTCACAAGTGGAATACAAGAACACATAAAAAAATCATCCACCATGATCAGGTAGGTTTGATCCCAAGGATGCAGGGATGGTTCACTATAGGGAAATTCATCAATGTAATCCAATACACAAACAAACTCAAAATAAAAGATCCACATAATCATCTCATTAGATACTGAAAAGGCATTTGACAAAATTCAGCATCCCTTCATGTTAAAAGTTTTAGAAAGATCAGTTATTCAAGGCCCATACCTAAACATAATAAAAGCAATACACACCAAACCAGTAGCCAACATCAAACTAAATGGAGAGAAACTTAATGCAATCCCACTAAAATCAGGAACTAGACAAGGCTGCTCACTCTCTCCCTACCTATTCAATATAGTATTTGAAATCATAGCAAGAGCAATTAGACAACAAAAGAAGGTCAAAGGGATACAAATTGGGAAGGAAAAAAGTCAAAATATCACTATTCGCTGATGCTACAACAGAATATTTAAGTGACCTCAAAAATTTCACCAGAGAACTCCTAAACCTGATAAACAACTTGAGCAAAGAGTCTGGATATAAAATTAACTCAAACAACATAGTACTCTTCCCCTACTCAAAGGATAAATAGGCTGAGAAAGAAACCCTACTAAAAAATAGGGTACAGAGCTAAACAAAGAATTCTCAACTGAGGAACATCTTATGTCAGAGAAGGACCTAAAGAAATGTTCAACATCTTTAGTCATCAGGGAAATGCAAATCAAAACAACCCTAAGACTCCACCTCACACCAGCCAGAATGGTTAAGATCAAAATCTCAGGTGACAGCACATGCTGGCAAGGATACGGAGAAAGTAGAACACTCCTCCATTGATGATGGGATTGCAAGCTGGTACAATCACTCTGGAAATCAATTTGGCAGTTCCTCTGAAAATTGGACACAGTACTACATGAGGACCCAGCTATACCTAAAAGATGTTCCAATATATAACAAGGACACATGCCCCACTGTGTTCATAGCAGCCTTATTTATAATAGTCAGAACCTGGAAAGAATCCAGATGTTCTTCAACAGAGGAATGGATACAGAAAATATGGTACATTTACACAATGGAATACTATTCAGCTATTAAAAACAATGACTTCATGAAATTCTTAGGCAACTAGAATATATCATCCTGAGTGAAGTAACCAAGTAATAAAAGAACACACACAGTATGCACTCACTGATAAGTGGATATTAGCCAAAAAGCTGGGAATATCCAAAATACAATTCACAGACCACATGAAACTCAAGGAGAAGGAAGACAAAAGTGTGGATGCATCTGTCCTTCTAAGAAGGGGGGAAAATACTCACAGCAGGAAATTTGGAGACAAAATGTGGAGTAGAGACTGAAGGAAAGGCCGTATACTGTCTCACCTGGGAATCCATCCCATATATAGTCACCAAAGCAGATATTATTGTAAATTCTAAGAAGTGCTTGCTGACAGGAGCCTAATTTAGCTGTCTCCTGAGAGGCTTTGCCAGTACCTGACAAATACAGAGGCAGATGCTTGCAGTCAACCATTGGAGAGAGCATGGGGGTCTCCAATGGAAGAGTTAGAGAAAGGACTGTAGGGGCTGAAGGGGTTTGCAACCCCACAGGAAGAACAACAATGTCAACCAACCAGATCCCCACCCCAGAGCTCCCAGGTACCAAAGAGTAGACATGGAGTGACCCATGGCTCCAGCCACATATGTAGCCAAGGATGGTCTTGTGGGGAATTAATGGGAGGAGAGCCCATTGATCTTCTGAAGGCTCGATGCCTCAGTGCATGGAAATGCCAGGATAGGAAGGTGAGAGTGGTTGGGTTGGTGGAGGAACACCCTCATAGAAACATGCTGGGTGGGGGGATAGAGTTTACGGCAGGGGGTGGCTGGGTAAAGGGATAATATTTGAAATGTAAATAAAGAAAATATTTGAGAGAGAGAGAGAAAGACAGAGACAGAGACAGAGAGACAGAGACAGAGACAGAGACAGAGAGAATATGTATTGCATTAGAAAATTCAGCTAAACTGAGGGGAGAAGAAAAGACCATTCCAGAAACACAGCTCGCAGCTGAAGCCTCTCCTCTCTAATTGGATACCCCATATTTGTTGTTTCAGTATAAGGAATGAGTAGCTCACTCACTCTTTTCCCTATTTTCCTTTCAAGGACACTGTGTGGAAAATATCTTGTCTTAAATTTTCTTCCTGTTTTCTTGAGGTAAAATCTAGGTATTTAAGGAAACCAAGAAACTTTACTTGGAGTTGTTATTGTTTTGTAATAGTTTCTGCAGCAATCACAAACCCTGAGACAGAAGTATTTGTAGTGCTAACTTCGCTCAGAAGAGTGTTGGGCTGGGGCAAAGTGTCTGGGGTTGCCAATCTAGAATGGATATTTCTTCTCCATGCTGTGTATCTGTGTGGCTTATGGGATAAGGATTTATATTAAAGATTACACGGTTTCTCATAACAGATAGTGTATGTAATGTAAAGCAAGGGTCCTAGACAGTATTGGCCAAGGCAACATCACACTGGTTGTGAAATGGTGATAATACCAGTTACACTTAGACAGATCAAAAACCTGAGTAATGAAACAGTGAAAATGTATACCTGTTGTATATAGTTTTTAATAAATTAAGGTGAGAGCCCAGAGTACATTGCTTGTACAATTTGATCCAAACTGCACAAAATATTGGTTTGTGTTATAAGAATCTTATGTATGCTTAGCTGATCCATATAAGTACACATATTAATGATTGTTTTCTTATTTTCCAGTGGAAATTCTTCTATAGTCCCACTAACATGATCCCAAAACAGAGGATAGTTTGTAGCTGACCATGGACTGTGGGTCAATACAACAAATAAAAGGTTCAGGAACCAAAAGCAGTAATTGTAAAATCTTACCACATATTCTCACTGTTCCTTTAGTTAGATTCTATTAGTGACAGAGAAGGTCATTATATAGCAGGAATCACATACTGCTGTTACTGTTTGGAGGATAGTAAATCTCCCAACAAATAATATAGTGACCAGAGAGCAACTACAAAGGCCCTGAGACAGGAATTGGTATTTGTCTGTACATATTTAATAAATAACTAAGGCAAATTGTCTCAGGTAAAGAGTCTAATCCTCTCATTTATTGCAAATAGTGAAGTGGCACATTACTCTTATAATGAAATATATCTGAATATAGACAGCTTTTCCAAAGCAACGTCTTAACTATTTACTTAAGAAAAATCAATATACTCAAGATTTTATAAATGTTATCTCCCAGCTGATAGGAAGCAATTAAAGAAGAAAAATAAGTATAAAGAAAGTAGTCAGGGCTTGGTAGAGAGGAAAGACAAAATTATTCTCTGTGTAAATGCTGTTGACTTGATAACCTAAATGTAAGAAGGAAGGAGAATTAATTTCTAGCTTTGCCTAACCAACTCTTTAATATTGTTATTATATTATATGAGTTCTTAGTTATTCAGTGGGGTTTACATGAATACCAGTATTTAAAACATTCTCCAACATAGAAGAGAGCAGAAGGGATAGTAGTGGTTGCATACGCCTTTAACCCCAGCACTTGAGGGGCAGATACAGGCATATTTCTAAATTCGAGGTCAGCCTGGTCTACAGAGTGAGTTCCAGGACAGCCAGGACTACACAGAGAAACCCTGTCTCAAAAAACAAAACAAAACTCAAAAAGATGCTAAAGTTATGGCTGTATCTGAACTGTAATGAGAATGTAAAGTATGTATCCCAAGCAATCTTTCACCAAACTGTTGTGTCTGATGAATTTAAGGCCTATATTTTTAAAAAAATTGTTTTATAGCATTACATCAATATATTTACCTATGTGATTTAAAATAACATAATAAATTATTGTTAACATGTGCATACATTCATTTAAAGATAACATAATTATACATTTTTAATGTTTTTTTGGGAACCATTATTTGTTCTCTGTGTAAACTTGGCTGTGTTAAAATTAGCTGTGTAGACCACATGGTCTGGAACTCACAGATTTGTCTGCCTCTTTCTCCCAAATTCTGGGATTAAAGGCACGTGCCACCACTGCTGCCCCTCATTTATATAACATTAATGTAGGTGAATACATATCTTTTTTTTTTTTTTT
>JADRCD010200978.1:0-10924 GCA_019843815.1 Montemys delectorum
TTCTTGCCTTGCCTTTTCCAAAATGTAGGGCTTTCAGTTGGAACTGTAAACCATAGAAACCCTTTACTCAATTATGTGACTTTCAGTCAGGGTGTTCGTCATAGCAATAGAATTTGAGATAGAATTGCTCCCAGCTTGGACTGGCTGCATCTACCCTTGCCTTGGACCTTCAGTCCTTTGTCTACACAGCAGCTAGAGTAAGCTAGTGGAGGCAGATAGGGTAATTATTCTCTCCGACACTCCAGTACTTCTTTTTCCCCCTTTGGGGGACACATGAAAATGCATTAAGAACACATGGAGCACCTGGGCTAGCTAAAGGCTGGGTATGCCATGCCGCCTTGTTGCTGGGTTGTGCCAGGTTCTCTTGAGCAGGACACTGTGGAGTGGGCAATTGGCATAAAACCATCCTGCTCTTAGGGAATTCATAACTTGGAAAATTCGGCAAGACCTTTCAAGGTGGCTTTAAGCTATCAGTGATCAACTTCGAAATAAAGGCTAGGTCCAGGCACACTGTACTAGCTGGGTTTGTGTGTCAACTTGACACAAGCTGGAGTTATCACAGAGAAAGGAGCCTCCCTTGAGGAAATGCTTCCATGAGATCCAGCTGTAAGGCATTTTCTCAATTAGTGATCAAGGGTGGGAGGGCCCATTGTGGGTGGCACCATCCCTGGGCTGATAGTCCTGGGTTCTGTAAGAAAGCAAGCTGAGCAAGCCAGGGGAAGCAATCCAGTAAGCAGCACCCCTCCATGGCCTCTGTATCAGTTCCTGCTTCCTGACCTGCTTGAGTTCCAGTCCTGACTTCCTTCAGTGATGAACAGCAGTGTGGACATGTAAGCTGAATAAACCCGTTCCTCCCCAGCGTGCTTCTTGGCCATGCTGTTTTGTGTAGGAGCAGAAACCCTGGCTAAGACACACACCTTCACATCTAGATGAATACAAAGAGTCATTCATGCCGAGTCATGGCCAGGAGTCAAGATCCAGTTTCCTGACGCCTAGTCAAAACAGACTTGGTCTGCCTCTGAAGGCCCACTCACTTCTCTGTACTAGCATTAGAGGTTCGGACATATGGTTGCTGAGTGATGATTCCAGTCAGTTGATACGCATGTTCTAATGTGTGTTGTGAGCAGGTCCTGGGCTAGCGTGGGCATTGGCAGCCTGTATAAGATCCTCCCAGGCCAGGTCTATAGGATGATCCTTCACATGCCCTGGGCCTGCAGTCTCCTCACAATGATACATGGCAGCAGGGCACAGCAATGATCTATACTCTACATAAGCATAGATAGCTTTTGTTTACTGATATCTTTGCCATCCCATCTTTATGGCAAATATGAACAATTAAGTCTATCTACTGAAATGATGGCTTGCACATTGATGAAGAATTCAGCTGGGGATGGCAACTTTCGTGATATGTATGGCCTTGGGCTATTTAAAACAGCCATGTTACTCAGAAAAAATGGGAGGAAACACACGCAGGCCACTGTGTGTGTCCTTAAATTGTCCAGATTTGGGGTTATTAAGCCCTTCAAAAGTACACTGATCCACCTAGTAGAAAATATATTTACAAAGCTCCTGATTGTGTCGCCAGAGTGTAGTTGCCTTGAGATCAATCTTCTGCAGCTGGGGAAAGGATTGTACACACCGTAACCAAGTCCAATTATATTGAGAACCAGCAGCCAGCTTCCTCTGTCCCTGCAGTTCCCGGAGTGTGAAGCGGGAAGGAACAAACGAATGGGAAACTATAGAGCATCGTAATGATGAGAGCGGGACTCAGCAGCCCGCCTTCCCACCACCCTCTCCTTGCGTCTGTCTAACAAGAGTGGAGAGGGCTGGCAGTCCTCCTGGCCCTCCTCGCCCCTCCTTCTCTTGTTGGAAGGAACCTGTGTCCCAGCCTCCCTTGCTTGGTTCCAGTCGCCTGAATGTGTCTTGGAATAAATAGCCTGGAGAATGGCCAGGCGTCCTGTTTCCTTCTCTTCCGTAATTAACTCGGTACTGAGTTGCTTCTCTGAAGTGAACAGCCCGGCGCTCCTTCAAGGAAGAAATTTCAGTGAGGAACAAATGGAAACTGAAGCAAATCTCAGGGTGCTGTTTGGTGGACGTGCCTGAAGGCTCCCCCAAGGAGCTACAGTTAGGGAACAGACAGTGGAGCCAATGCCATGGTTTCTTTGGTAAAACGAGGGCTGTGTGCAGGCCCGGGATGGGTTACTTTCACATAGGTGCCTTGGGAAAGTTAAACAAAGCAAAGCAGAGCCAGGAGAGAGCCAGGGTTATTCTGATAATATTGAGAAATTAAATTCCTATTATCCCCCATCTATTTCCCTCCCTCCCTCCCTCTTGTCTTTTTTAACCTGTGTCTGTGCCTGTTGAGCCAGGGATTGACTTGAAGCATCTCCTTCTACGGATCTCCACCATACTCTTATAGACTGGGTCCCTCGTTGAACCTGGAGCTCACTGATTGGTTAGGCCTGCTGACAGTGGAACCTGGAGCTCGCTGATTGGTCAGGCCTGCTGACAGTGGAACCTGGAGCTCGCTGATTGGTTAGGCCTGCTGACAGTGGAACCTGGAGCTCGCTGATTGGTTAGGCCTGCTGACAGTGATCTATCTCTGTTCCCTGACCTAGTGCAGGGACTGCACCCTCTTACCTGGTTTTATGTTTGGCCTCAGAATCCCAGCTCAGTTTCTCATGCTTGTTACGGCATCCACATTACCTACTGTAGTGGTTTCAATGACAACGGCTCCCATAGGCTCATCCACTCGAATGCCTTGTCCACAGTTGGTGGAGCCATTTGCGAAGGATGAGGAGGTGTGGCCTTCTTGGAGAAAGTATGTCACTGAGGGTGGACTCTCATAGCCCTGTCCTAGTTAGCTCTCTCACTTTCTGCCTCATGTTATGGATCTGATGCAGTCTCACAGTTCCTGCTTCAGCACCATGGCTGCCGGCCTGCTGCCATGCTCGCTGCCGTGACAACGCTGTGGAACTATAAACTCCAACAATTTTTTTCTTTTGTAAGTTGTCTTTGTCATGGTGTTTCTTCATGGCATTAGAAAATAACTAAGACAACCAATGAGCTATATCACCGTATCCCCCTCTCCTTTCTGTTTTTCAACAGTGCAAACTGTCATTCCACCCTTTAATTTATAAAAGGCATATTGGAATTTCTGGGGAGCATAGAAATTTAGAACGGATTTTACAGGAGGCTTAGTGTCTCCCTGGTACATGAAGCTAGCTCCTCAGGGTGCAGACAAATGATCTATCTCCCAGTAGCTTTGACTGGTTTGAGCTTGCCCAGTGTTCATCCCAGAAAGGTTGAGCATCTCCACTGGGGTCCTTTGAGTCTTAGAAAGTGCCTTAGGTTTCCCCATCATTACACATCCTTGCCCTGAATGAATAGATGGGGACCCGAGAATGTCAACACGTGGCTATCCTGGTCTTTCTCCATGTGTTATGTGTAGGGCACCGAGCTGGGGTTCCAAGGATCTCTCTGGCAGTTCCAGACCCCTTCCTCTGGTTCAGTATGGATGGGATTTAGGGCTACATTGAACTTAGCAGACCAGAGAGTTCCTGGGGTTACTTACAGGAGTGTGGGTGACCCAAAGGCAACTGAGAAGCCTACTATAGGGATGATGGCCGTCAAACCAGTACCCCTGGAGCCCCTCAGAGCCTAAGGCAGCAAGGGCCTCTCACGTCAGCAATTTTCTACTGTTTATGTAAGCGTGGGGGTGGGGTGGGAGTGTGTGTGTTAGGGGCTTGTGACTTTCTCCTCCCCTCGGGGGAGGTCTTCAGTTTAAAGGAGGCAGCCTCCTGCCTTTCCCTCAGCTCAGCACCCACGCAACAGAGTGTGCACTGGTCACTTTCCTGTTGCTGTGAGGAACTCTAATTGAAGGTTTATGTGGCCGTAGGACCAGGAAGCATGGCCTGGTGGCCTCAGCATGAAGCCACAAGATCACATGTCAGCTGCAAGCGCTAAACAGAGAAACCAACTAGGAGTAGGGTGGGGCTAAGTACCTACAAGGCCTGCTCCCTGGAGGCCTGCTCCCTCAAGGCCTGCTCCCCGTGACTTCCTTCTGCCAGCAAGGCTACACTACCTAACCCTCCCCTGTCCCCAGATGCCTCCAACCAGTTGGGTTGCCCTCAGTGCTCCATCACCTGTGCCTGTGGGGTAGTTCTCAGTCAGACCCCTGCCTAGTTTCACTGTAGTTGGACGTGAACTGTGGAAGGCTTGGCTGGTCCCCAGACTCAAGCACTTGAGAGATGCCTGACTCATAAGAGTGCTAAACTCACTGGTGGGTTTATTCATGGATAATGTCATGGTTGATGGGCACTTAGGAAATACAATCCAGAGGGAGGAAGAGGGTCACTGAGGGTGTCTTCAAAGGGCATACTCTGTCTTAGGACTGTTTCTCCTCTCTCCTTGCTTCCTGGCCTCCTTGAGGTGAGCAGCTTTGCCTCTGTACATTCTCCAAACATAATGTTTTGGTTACCATCACCTAAAAGCAAGTGATGGGTCCAATCCCTGGAACCATAAGCCAAAATAAATTATTTTTACACGTGGCAAAACAAACAAACAAACAAAACCAAACAAATAAAGCAACCAACAGCAACAAAGACCCTGGTTAGAACATCTTTTCCTCATGGCCTTGTGTCTACAGCACTCAAGGCTTCCTAACCTCTGTGTCCTGACCACACGGGTTGCTGGGCTCTCACGGCATCCTTCATCATCTGTGAGAACTTCCCTTCCCCATGCGAACTGGCTGGGGACTCAAAGGGTGGCACGTGGAGATCTTGCTTCACGAAGCAGAGACTCCGGCATGATGGAGGCATGACCCATCCACCCACAAGCTGGAACTCAGTTTGGTGCTTCCTTACTGGGCCACAGGGGGAGGGGGTCCTTACCACCCACCTGCTGATGGGCCTGCTGATCTTCAGAAGGAGGAGCACTGTAAGTCTGTCACTTGTAAGCATCTGGCAGGGGCTATTAGCCATGCAAATTTTATGCATGAAATTCAAGCGAGGAAGGAGAGGCCCCCTGAACTTTATGACTGTGGATGAGTTATGTGTGACCCGTGTACCTAACTAACGTGCTATAGATCCAGAATGTCTGCCAGGTTTTTTCAGAGGGAAGTAGCTGTCTCCATCCTGAAAGGGGGTGTGCTACCTCTCCACAGACTCTGGCTTCTCATTGCTTTCTCTACTCCTTCTCCTCTCTTCTTGATCACCACTGACAGTGCAGTTATTACATGTCATGTTCCACACCAGGCACCAGGGAGGAAATGACTCACAGGGCACCTGGCTTCTGCTCCCACAGGCCCCAAAAAAAACTAGTGGCAAAGAGCACAGACCTGGATCCCACATCTCCCAACTCTCATCTCTGCCTTTATATCTCCTACCCTGGGCAAACCTGAGCAAGTTTCCTCCATACATCTGTCTTAAGAGAGACCAGCAGTGATGCTCATGTTCCAATCTCTGTTGATGGTAATTGCACATGGTACACACTTGCGGGGAGAATGTAGCATCATTCCAGGGAGACATCCAGGCGCCAGGGGCGGGGGAAGCTTGGACTTGGGGGTTTCTGGCTTCTTTTCTTTTGGGTTCTCATGGAAAGGGAGGCTGAAATGTGGCCCCTCTTTCTCAGCCCATGTTGGGATCTGGATGAGGAAGGGTGGCATGTCTGAGTGGATATGAACAAAAGAGGCTGGTGTTTTATTTGAGAAGGTTCTAGAAACAACAGAGAGGAGACTGAAACCCTCAACATGATTACCTCAGCTCATCAGCCAGTGACAGAACGTGGCAGGCAGATACATCCCCCATAGGAAAGCCTCGGAAAGGACCTGGTAGGAGAAGGGAATGTTCTTGTGCATTGCTGGGAACTGCGAAATCTTCTAGTCTCTGTGGAAGATGGAGAGCTACATAGAGATGCCCAGATATCAAGGCACGTTAACATGACAGGAGGCAGAGTATGCTTAGCAGGTGGGACCTAAGTCTCAGGAGCAACAAGCAGGCCGAGCTCTGCACTCTGGACTCTGAAGAACAGGACAAGCTGAGTCCTATCACCTGCTTGGGTGAGATTTCCATGTGCCTCTCTCCCCTTTGGGCCCCAGGTCAGAGTCTCAGGGAGCAGTTTTCAGGACACTCCATCAATGGCTACATGCCTTGAGCCCACTCTTCCTTCATTGCCATCTGTCTCCTGTCCCGAGGGGCTCTCGACTTACCCCGAGCTTGTCATGACTTTTCTACCCTCTGTTGTCTGGCTTTCCCTGGTAGGACCCAGTCCAAGGCTGCCATGGAGTTTACAGTGCCCAAGACGCAGAAACTCTAGCTCAGCCTTTCTCCAGTGGGGTTGGGGGGTGGCGACATTACAGCAGAGACTCAGAACCATGGACACAGGGAGACCCAGGTTTCCAGTGAATGTACAAAATCGCACTCTCTCTAATCTGTCCTCTGGATTCCTCTATTACACATTTCTCAGAGTAAATGTCTCTCGGAGTGATTAATTGTGAAAATATGCACTGCTTTATAATGAGGTCAGAATTAACTTCTATAAAGTCAACCTCAGAATTTGCCATTTTTCCATCCCCCCCCCAAAGGAGTGTAGCCAGAAGTATAAATCCACTTTCAAATGTCAGTTAAAAGAAAAAAAAATCCAAATACCCCCATCTTGTCTGCTTTGCAAAGGGAGCATTTTGAGTTTTATTGGGTGAATTCTCTATTTCTGTCCATCCATGTATGTACCGTTTCTCTAGAAAGTCACTCAACTAATCAACTCTTAGTAAGTAATCAGGGAGTTCTGTGTGCGCAGAGATGGGAGCCTTGCTCTGGGGCCAAATCCTCCAAAGGTGGAAGAGACCTTCAGGGAACTGACTTTGGTAGGACAATCAGAACAGTCTCATACACAGGCAAAGATGCAGAGTGAGGGATGTGTGCACAGCAAGACTCCTGAGATCAACAGGAGGCTAAGTTTGGGGTTTGAAAAAAGGAGGATTACACACAATTTTGTGAAGGAAGGTGGGGTCAGGGATCTGGGAACTAAAGGGTGTGGCAACTCGTGCAGTGGCTAGGGGGAACAGAAGAACTGTGAGTCCCCTCTGATGTTATCAATTGTCCATTTAACAGGATCTAGAGTCACTTGGAATAGGAGCCTCTGGGTATACCAGCAAGGGACTGTGTGGGTTGGGTTTGCCTGAGGTGGGACGATCCACCCTACAGGAAGTTGGCAAATGGGAGAAACCGATCCTGAAGATCAGTGTCTGTCACTCGCTTGCTTACTGTGGCTATAGTGTGACCAGATGTCTCACACTTCTGCCACCACAACTTCTCCACTCTGATGGACGGTACCCCAAACTGTGAGGCAGAAATCAGCCTGTCCTTCCTTAGGACACCTTGTTGGGCATTTTGTCTCAACTTCAGGGACAGTAACTAACACACTCACCAAACGGCCTTCCCACCACACGTCCTACGCAGACACAAGACTGGCTGAGCTCCTGGCCTTCCCACCACTCGTCCTACGCAGAGCACTCCCAGTGACGGGGCTCAGACACAAGACAGGCTGAGCTCCTGGCTTGGCAGAAGAAGAACACGGTGACCATGGGTTGAGTAGGGTCTGTTTTCCCTCACGGTATCTTTACCAACCTCCAGCGGTTGCTCCATCCAACGAAGACAGATTTGTTTGTGTTCCCCAAACCCCAAAGCAGAAGTCAGTTGAAAACTGCCCGTGAATGCCTGTAAAAGACTTCCTCTGGAATAGTCCAGGTCTACACAGGTAAGGTTGGCACGGAAGCTGCAGGCACAGGCTGTGTGTTTCTCTTCCTGTGCTGCCTTCTGGAGCTAATAATAGCTGGGCATTTTTCTGTATCTGTGCTGATCTGTGTTGTCCCATGCCAGCCCTACGGGGCTGTTGGAACGCTGTCTTCTGTCTCCACGAGCGACAGGCACTCGGCTCTGTGCAGGTTCTTTCGCCGCTACCCTGATGAAACGCCATGACCAAAGAAGCAACTCAGAAAAGGGAGGGTTTGTTTTGGTTTGTGTGTCCAGAGTGGGCATCTGTCATGGCAGGGGGCCACAGCATGGCAGCAGGAACCGAAAAGTGTGAGCATATCTCAGCTACACACAAGGAGAGGGAGGAAGGAGAGAAAGAGAGAGAGTGCACGCACACACGTGCACGAGAGAGAGAGAGAGAGAGAGAGAGAGAGAGAGAGAGAGAGAGAGAGAGAGAGGAGGAAGAGGCTGCATCCCTTAAAGGTTCCATAACTTTTCCAAACACTGGGGACACATCTTTGTTCAGAGACATGTGCCTATGGGGGGACATTTTCCATAATCTGACATATTTGGGGAAGGGTTTGTTTTTCGTTTAGTCTGGCCACTTGGGTTTCCTAATCAGGTCCTCCTATGCATTTTTCTCCGGGTTGATTTTTTGCCTCTCTTGTTTGTAGAAGATTCCGTTGCTCCAGTATCTGGGGTGACGGCACAGTGGGTCAAGCGCCTACCAGATATGCCCAAGGACTTGAGCTCGCATGACTGGAGCTCGCTGGTAAGTCAGGGGCAGTGGTGTACATCTCTGTAATGCCAGGGACCTCGTGAAATGGAAAGCAGGGTCAGAAGAATTTCAGGAAGAGAAACACACAACCTGTGTCCGGAGCTTCCGTCCCAACCTTACCAGTGTAGACCTGCTTGTCATTTGTGGTCTGGTATTCACAGCAGTGAACAAGAGACCCCATCTTAGACAGGGTGGTAGGTGAGGACCTTTCTTCCATCCATCTATCCATCAGTGATTCATTGATCCATCCATCCACACATTGGTGTTTGTTCAATTGTCTTTCTTCTGTGTGTCTGCTCTTACAGCACTTTGGGTACTTGCCCATGGGAATTAAGCTTTACCATATGCAGCCTTGGTGAGAACAGGACTGGGGCTGGCTAAAAAGATGAGAGCATAGCCATTTACTCTCTTGCACCCTTCTCCCTTCTCAGAATTCTCTGCCCTGACTGAAGAGAACATTCAAGGCATCCAGGCCTTTGGAAGGGTGGCCTAGAAGGCTTTGGTCATGAGTCAGGCTTCATCCAGGCCTAACTCCTCCAATGATGGGGGCATGGTGTGGCATAAAAATCTTTCGGGACTTACCCTCATTGTTATGACCAGAAAGCTTCATGGAGAAGCCAGGTTGAGGATCTAGATAGACTGGAACCGTGCATGCTGCTCTCATGTGTGTGTCTCATTTCTGCTTCTAGCAGTAATTGGGTTTCAAAAGTGTCTTGGGAATCACTGGTCAGACACCTCTTGGGAGATTCCAAGGCTCCATCAGTTACCAGCAGCTCTGAAGAGGTTACAAGGGACAGCAAGCCAGTAAGGAACATCACTCCATGGCCTCTGCATCAGCTCCTGCTTTCTGACCTGCTTGAGTTCCAGTCCTGACTTCCTTTTTGATAAACAGCAATGTGGAAGTAAGCTGAATAAACCCTTTCCTCCCCAACTTGCTTCATGGTCATGATGTTTGTTTGGGAATAGAAACCCTGACTAAGACAAATTGATACTAGCATAGTGGGGTGTTCCTGTGACAATGTTTTGGGGAGGACTGTGAAAGGACTTTGGAACTTTGAGCTAGAAGAGCCACTGGTTGTTAAGAACTCTGTGGGATATTCTGTAGGAGCTTGGAAGATCATGTTGAGAACAGTGCAGAGATGGAGGCCTGGCTTGTGAAATTTCAGAGGGAAGGTTAAAGACTCTTATTAGGGCCATGTTGTTTTGATTGTGAAGATTCTGTGGTTCTGGTTAGCTGGGGTTGAAGTATCAGCTGTGATTAACAAGATACCAGAACTACTAAAATGAAAACTTTGCATTACTGGGACTATTGATGCTGGTTAGCTGGAGCTAAGAAATTAGCAGTGATTAAGAAGAGACCAGCATCACTGAGGTGACATCTTCTGAGAAGTGTTTTCTGAGAGCACAAAGAGGTTGTGTTCCAGAGATAGCCAGGTTGTACCTTGTGCTGCAGCAGGACTTGGTGATGTGTAAGAGTCACCCAGGTGGTACTGGTTTTGACAGCGCGAAGGGGTCATGAAGAGCAGCTGAGGCTCGGCACCGTGAGAGGCTATGGAAGGCCATTGGTGAAGGTACAGCCTCAGTTTGCAATTGATGGTCCAGGACTGAAGGTGTCATGCAAAGGAGTTGAGGCTTGGCACCATGAAGACAGTCTATGAGAGGCTATTGGTAAAGCCTAGTTACAACAGTGTTTTGGGAATGCCAGTACCATGAATGACCATCAAGAACAGCAACAACAGTGGAGTACAGGCATCTGGAGCCTGGAAGATAAGATGTGTGCTACAAAGGGCAGAGCTGGAGAAGTGACCAAAGCCCTTAGAGGAGCCCAGAAGATCGTGAGTTGGATCCCAGACATTGGTTTTGCTTTTGATTGTGACTGTGCCCTCATATTTTTCCCTCTTGAAGGAAGAATGTATTTTAGTGGAGCCCACAGTTAAGAGACCTTGAATTTTAAAAGATATTGGACATTTTAAATTGATTGAACTTTTAATATGTAAAGACTGTGGGATTTTAGAGCTGAGTTCACCAGCACAGGAAACTCTGGGCTCTCAGTGTGCCTGGGCCAGATACCTGGGCCTGACAATATATCAGTGGCACTTAGGGGGAACAGGGTAGATTCAACCAGAGAAGAAGCTCTTGCATAGTTTCCCTGTATGGGCCAATCTGGGACACGCCTCTGGAGGTCTGTGTGGAGCAGGGGCAGCTGGGGTGGCCGAGGTGACCACACAGTTTTGTTCATTTGTCCCAGCATGTAACACCAGGGGAAGCTTGCCTAGAGAGCGGGGAAGTCTAAGCTCGGGGCTGCATGGCCATATTCTCTTTATTCTGATAGTTTTTATACCTCAGATGAGTTCAGAAAAGACATTTCATTACCTGATGGCTAGTGGATTGAAAA
>JADRCD010200979.1:0-21480 GCA_019843815.1 Montemys delectorum
GTGGGGGGTGGGGGGGTGGGGGAGGCTTTGATCAGAATGTAAAGAAAATAAATTAATTAATTTATTAAAAAGAGGCTTTTCAGTCAGCATCCCCACTTTACAGCAGAAACCTTAACGCACTCCCTCCTGTACCATGTACATGACACTGCACAGTGTTAATAACTTTTTCATAAGGTTTTTCGTGTGCGATGCTTCGGCTTATTTAAAACCGGACCTTAAACGAAGCCCATGCAAGGCCTTGAAAAATCCATTGCATTGCCAAGAATGATCCTGAGTTTCTGATCTTCCTGCCTTCACTCCCAAGTGTGGCACCACACCTAGCAACAGATTGGATTGGGAGGGAGGATTGTGGTTGTTTTTGGCTTTGAGACTTACCGAGAGTCTTTAAAAATTTGCTGAGCCGGGCGTGGTCATGCAAGAGAATCAAAGGTTGAAGCCCGCCCTGGACTACACAGCTAATCACAGACCAGCATGGATAACATGGCTGGATCCTGGCTCCAACTAAAATTTTAAAAGAACGGAGGATGTAGGTCCACTCAGTGGTGGAACACTGTCTAATAAGCAAAAGCTCTGTGTTCAATCTACATTGTTCAGTATGCAATGGCTCTGGGTTCAATGCCCAGCCCTGGATGGGAAAAAATGATAACTATCTATGAGCAATGGTGACATACACCTATGAATGAGCACACCAATCCATGAAGTTCAGTAAGAGGATTAGCCAAGAACTCGAGGCTACCCTGGGTTACAAAGCAAGCACCAACATACCAACTAGGGTTACATAGAAAGAACCTATCTCAAAATATATTTTGGGTTTTTTTTTTTCTTGTTGCATGTGTGTGAATCTTGGATTTTACACAAAATAAGCTTTTAATATTTCCTGACCCAGAAGTTGTGCTTTGCATAAAGTGAAGCAGAGTGTAAAAATGAATTAACAGCTTTATTCCAAGGGAAATGTCTGAGTACAGGGGTTAGTGTGTAGAAGAGATCAAGTTGCACTTCTGACATCTGCCTGCACACACACAAACACACACGAGTATGTTAGGTCCCCAAAGCAGGCCGCCAAATGGCAGTGCTCATGGTACTATTTTACAGCGACCGTCTGGGCCCCAGCGGAACTGGCTAGGAAACAGACTTAAAGCGTTTCTCAGAAGCCTTTAACAGCTGGCTGAAGGCTCCTGGCTGTATCTGTCAGTCTCCTCTCTGCCGGACGGAGACTGATGCTAACCATCTGGCTTTTCTGAGCTGTCCCCACTCCAGTCATATAAGCCCCTAAAACCTAACAAGACTTTACAGCTGTGAGCTGTCTTCTACTATTCTTAGCAGTTCTTATTCTTAGCAGGGTTTTTTGTTTGGTTGGTTGGTTGGTTTTTGGTTTTTGGAGACAGGATTCCTCTGTGTAGTCCTGGCTATCCTGGAACTCACTCTGTAGATCAGGCTGGCCTCGAACTCAGAAATCCGCCTGCCTCTGCCTCCCAAGTGCTGGGATTAAAGACGTGCGCCATCACTGCCCAGCTAAGGTTGCTGAAGACTTGAATTCAAGCCCTCATGTTTGCAGAGCAAGCTCTCTTACCCACTGAGCCGTATCTCCAGCTCTCTGGGTGCATTTTCATAAAGGAGCCGCTAGGTGGCGATGTAGAAGGAGGGCTCAAAGCTGCGTCCGCGAAGCCCCTCTTCATAAAGTCCCGAGGCGGAAGAGGAAGTGGCACGTGCGGCGCTCTACGGTGGCCGGGGAGGCTCCTGCGGCTTCCTTACCCCTGAATACCTAAGCACCCCGGAAAGGTGTAGCGACAGTGATTTTGGTAGTCGCAGCTTCGAGAGGGGCGTCCGGCCAGCCGGCACCATGGTGAAGGAGCAGTTCCGCGAAACAGATGTGGCTAAGAAAATGTAAGGACGCAGCCGGAGGGGTCGGGGTGAGGTGGAGGCTGAGGTCCTGGGTCCCAGAGGGTACCAGGTGAGGGACAGTTGTTAAGGGAGCAAAGAAAGAAGTTCCAGGATGAGATTTTTAGATTCTGGGGTGAGTGTGGGGTCCCTGAAGTACAGTGGAGAAAGTGGGATGGACGGAACAGTGTCGGAGAGGGCATTCTGGGCAAAGATGCCACCTCCGGAATCCCTGCGCTGATTCCTCTCTGCGAACTCTTACCTCTGGCACGAGGAGACACTGTATGATGACTCAAGGTTGCCAGCTAGAAAGTGGCAGACTAGGCACAGTCTAGCTAGGTAGCAGACTCGGAAACCAAGCTGCTGTTCTGGGCTCTCTGTTTCAAAAGCTTAACTATTAAACCCTAGACCCTCCTTACGACTTTTCAGGTTTTTCTGGGGCTGGGGGATGGTGGCTAAGGCAGACTAAATGAAGACAGTAAAGAAGAAGAGGAACACTTGGGGTATAGGAAACCCAAGAGCAGAGACAAAAGCAAGTCCAGATTGGGAAGAGAGTGGGTGGCATGCAGCAGAGAGTAACCTGAGAAAGGCATGTTCATCACTAGGTCACCCACCAAGGGAATGACCTTGAGAGCAATAACATCTCATGAGGAAGATAGAAACTCTTTCCCGTAGGATAAAGGGATGTTTTGAAGGAAGACCCAGTTATTAAACTCTGTTTGGGTCTGGTGGAATGAGCCTGTCCAGCAAGTCAGGGGCACGTTGGTTTTGGTTGTGTCCGTTTGTGTGCCTAGATTCATGGGCTTTGATAGACCTTTCCCCTGTTTGTTCCCACTGCAGAAGCCATATCTGTTTTGGAATGAAGTCCCCTGAGGAGATGCGCCAGCAGGCACATATCCAAGTTGTCAGTAAGAACCTGTACAGCCAAGACAACAACCATGCCCCCTTGTTGTATGGAGTGCTTGACCATAGAATGGTAAGGTCCTGTTCCTCCCAATGTTCCACAATTGACACATTAAATCAGCTGGCGCGTGCCATGTAAGGAGGAGCCAAGGTTTCTCACCGGCTCTCCTCTCTTTCCCTGCATATTTGAGTCTGAATCCAGCCTTTGTGTGACTGACATAGACACTCGGTAGCTTCCCAGCTGGCTGTGACTTCCTACGATTGGGCCCCTTTCTTGTGCTCTCCCCTAATGGCTGGGTGTTCTTTCCTCCAAAGGGTACAAGTGAAAAGGATCGTCCTTGTGAAACCTGTGGGAAGAACTTGGCGGACTGTCTAGGCCACTATGGATACATTGATCTCGAGCTGCCTTGCTTTCATGTCGGGTACTTCAGAGCTGTCATTGGCATCTTACAGGTAAGCAAGGGAGAAGGTCAGTAGTGCTCAGTCGGGGGCATTGGCATGAACTCAGGAGCTGTGATTGAGGAAGGATATATCCAGGAGAAGTTTCTATACTACTAAGTACATACTATTATAATCTTTTGTTTTTGTTTTTGTTTTTTTGTTTGTTTGTTTGTTTTTCGAGACAGGGTTTCTCTGTGTAGCCTTGGCTGTCCTGGAACTCACTCTGTAGACCAAGCTGGCCTGGAACTCAGAAATCCGCCTGCCTCTGCCTCCCAAGGGCTGGGGGATTAAAGGCGTGCGCCACCACCACCCGGCATATGATCTTGCATTAACTTAAATTCCTTATAGATTCTGTAATGTTCTATTTCTCTTGAGAAAGCAATAGTTGGCAGAAGAGATGGCTTAATAAGCAAAGGTGTTTGATGCCAGTCTGAGTTCAGTTGCCAAGTCCCATGTTGTTGAAGAAGAGAGCTAACTCCTAATGTCCTCTGATCTTCACACTTAAGCTGTAGCTCACACAGAAATAAATGCATGTTAAAAGAAAAAAAAAAAAACCTACCCAAGTGAAAGTGGTAGTTTATTCATTGCAAACAATGCTAAGCTAGGCTTAACATACACTGTAATCTTAGCACTTAAGAAGCAGAAAAGGCCAGGCGGTGATGGCGAACACCTTTAATCCCAGCACTTGGGAGGCAAAGGCAGACAGATTTCTGAGTTCAAGGCCAGCCTGGTCTACCGAGTGAGTTCCAGGACAGCCAGAAGCCATGTCTTGAAAAGCCAAAAAAAAAAAAAGAAGTAGAAAAGGAGAATCCCAGGTCATCTTGTGCAGCCTAGGCTGCACAATGAAACCTTGTCTTAAGATCTTAAAAATCCAGATTCCAACTGTTAAAAACTATAGGAATGTAATCACAGGGCTAGAGAGGCAGAGGCAGGAAGATTGCAGAATTGAAGCTAGCTTGAGACATGGGAGTTCAAGAGCAGCCTGAACTAAATAACAAGAGCCTGTCTCAAAAAACAAGGGTGGTAGGGTAGATAGAGTTCATTGATAAGCATGCCTAGTGTGCATAAGGCCCTAGGTTCAATCCAGGCACCGCACAAAAATAATAACAGTTCAAACGATGAGATGAAGAAAGCACAAAGAAGAATACAACAATAAAACCCTGCTATCTGTCCTTGAGCACCAACAATGGCCTGGGAACATGGGCAGCCACTATGTGTAGATCTTGGTTCACGGTAACTCAGTCCATGTACACAACAAAGCAGTGACATTTAGTAATAGTATTTATTTAGTGTGTGTGTGTGTGTGTGTGTGTGTGTGTGTGTGTGTGTTTGTGGGGTGAGCACTCAATGGGAATCAGAGGACAACTTGCAGGAGTCAGTTTTCTCCTTCTTCCTTGTGGCTCCCAGGATTGGGCTTGGGTCATCAGGCTTGGCAGCAAGCGCCTTGCCCGGTGATCCATCTCACTACCTCTAGAGGTGACATTTTTAAAGAGGAAGGATTTTTTTTTTAGACTCTTATCTTTGTCTCCATTCTGTTTAACCTTTGAAAGATGATCTGCAAAACCTGCTGCCACATTATGCTGTCTCAGGAAGAGAAGCAGCAGTTTCTAGATTTCCTGAAGAGACCTGGCCTAACCTACCTGCAGAAGCGAGGCCTGAAGAAGAAGATCTCAGATAAGTGCCGGAAGAAAAGCACTTGTCACTACTGTGGCGCCTTTAATGGTGAGGGGAATGCCCAGAGGCTCAGCGATGGCCCTTCTGCTCACTCACCCTCTGTTTCATGGATTAGTCTTGTATGCTGTTTTTAAATCAGGTGTTTTCCTGTGAATTGGGATTATGGGCCCAGCAGCTGGTGTGCTCCCTAGAAAATGTTCCTCTTGCTTTGATTGTTGTAGCAGTTTTGTTAGACTATAATCTTTAGAGAGCATGGCTGAGAACCTGACTTTTTTAATCCTTTGTAAATTAATTCACTCTTGTAGGTACCGTAAAGAAATGTGGTTTACTGAAGATAATTCATGAAAAATACAAGACAAACAAAAAAGTTGTGGATCCCATTGTATCAAACTTCCTGCAGTCCTTTGAGACAGCCATTGAGCATAACAAAGAGGTTGAACCCCTGCTGGGAAGGGCCCAGGTGAGCTGGAAATGTATGCTGGCCCTTCTCCTGCATCTCTCAAACATGGTATAGGGGCTCACACATGCACACAAATGCACTCATACACATCCCTGCTCTCTTCCGCTCTCCATCCCCAGTATACCCACAGTCTTTAAAAAGAAAGGAGGGTTTTATCTTGTCTCTCCCCATAGCACCTCCTGGGACTGTGATAAGTGTATATCTGTCGCAAGAATTTATTTGAATTGGCTTTGTAACTCCACTTGGTTGGTTGTGATTTCCCTTTCGTGTTTTTCTTTCCTAGTAGACAGGGTCTCAGGGTGTAACCCAGGATCTTCTCATAACTCCTCTGTCTCCTAAGTGCAGTTCAGGCTTGTGCTCCTACAACCAGGTCATGGGTGGAGCTGGTTGTTCCAGCCCAGTCTATGCCGTTGTGGGCAGTACCATAAGATTGAGTAGAAAAGGACCTACAGCAAGATTCTCAAGCAATACAGTTCCCTAAGGCACTGGACAGTCCTCAAAAGACTAGTGAGTCCTCAAACTCATGTCACACAGTACATGTCCTGAGGTTGGTGGAGGTCAGCAGTCCCCCACCCACTCTGTGCTTGCTTGCTGTGTTCCTCGCCTATGGTTCCTAGCCTCTGCATCCTTGTATAGTGTACAGTTACCAGAAGCCTCTTCCTATTGCCCCTCTAGCCGGCTGCTGAGTCTCTCCGAGAGCTGCTCTTGCTAATAAGTGGTCTCTAGACTTCCCACTCCTCTGGCCTTTCAGTTGCATGACATTCTAGGGCCCTTTCTAGCTGCAACTGCTGCTCAGCTGAGGCCTGGCCTCTCTCTGTCCTTTTCCTACCATTTCTCAATGGATTTGAAGATTTCCTACCTTCTTTTCTCAGATGGTAGGGAGGTGTTCATGGCTGGAAGACAGGAGCTACTTAACCAATGTCATCCCTGCTGTCCACAGTTGCCTTCTATGCTTTGGGGTCCTAATGGCAGTAGCGATTCAGATGTTACTATCTAATGTTGTTTCTCTCCTAGGTTCCTAGAGAAAATGTTTGTTAATATCAACTTAAGTATAACACTTCATTATTGAAATACAAGATTTAGTTAATAAAATCCCCAGAAAATTTAATATAGAAAGCAACCCACATAATGACTTAAAAAAAAAAAAAAAGATAAAGATAGCCGGGCAGTGGTCCACACGCCTTTAATCCCAGCATTTAGGAGGCAGAGGCAGGCAGATTTCTGAGTTCGAGGCCAGCCTGGTCTACAGAATGAGTTCCAAGACAGCCAGGGCTACACAGAGAAACCCTGTCTTGAAAAACCAAAAAAAAAAAAAAAAGAAAAGAAAAGAAAAGAAAAAATATATATATTTATTTATTTTATATATGTGAGTACATTGTTACTGTCTACAGACACTACAGAAGAGGGCATGGGATCTAAATTACAGATGGTTGTGAGCCACAACATGGTTGCTGGGAATTTAACTCAGGACCTCTGGAAGAGCAGTCAGTGCTCTTCTTAACCACTGAGCCATCTCTCCATCCCTATTTATTTTATGTATGTGAGTACACTGTCGCTCTCTTCAGACACACCATAAGAGGGCATCGGATCCCATTACAGATAGTTGTGAGTCATCATGTGGTTGCTGGGAATTGAACTCAGGACCTCTGGGAGAGTAGTCAGTACTTTTAACCTCTGAGCCATCTCTCCAGCTCCCATTTGCTTTTGTTTTGAGACATGGTCTTTATATGTCAGTGGTTCTCAACCTCTGCATCTTGACTGCAGGGCTTGAACAACCCTTTCACAGGGGTCATGTGAGACCATCGGAAAGCACAGTAACAAAATTACAGTTATGAAATAGTAATATAAATAATTTTACGGTCGGGGGGGGTCACCACAACATGAGGAACTGTATTAAAGGGTCAAAGCATTAGGATGGTTGAAAACCACTGTTCTATGTAGTCCTGGCTGTCCTGGAACTCACTATATAGACCAGGCTGGCCTGCCTCTGCTTCCCAAAAGCTGGGATTAAAGGCATATGACACCAGGCCTGGCTCCATTCTTAGGAGTTTTAGATTTCTGATCACTTGCCTAGTTCTTAATAAGTTATCAGCTCATAGCTTAACATTTTTAATATATTTTTGTTGATTCTTTAAGAAGTCCATATATGTATACAATATATTTTTTATCATGTTCACCTTACTTTTCTTCTACATCTTCTCGGATCCATGGCTTGTCCTTTCCTACTTTTGTGTTCTCTGTCTATTAAATAACCCACCTAGTCAGGTATATGCTGCCCATATATCAAGAGTGAAGTCATCACTGGAACATGATTAACCCAGCAGGAGACACACCCTTAAAGAGACCTGGCTCTCCCTTCCCTAAGGGCCACCAACTAGCCATGGCTCCTCAGCTTGGCATGGTGTCTTGTGAGCCCTGGCCCTCCGTTCACCACATAACACTTTAATGAACTTAATTCAAAGGTAATACATATAAGCTTATTAGGAAAACTTGATTATAATAAAAAGAGAGCAAAGACTCAGTTAAGTGCTTGCAAAAGGATTTGTGATGAATATCTAGAACCCAGATGTTGGGGAAGCCAGTGTGGTGGTATATGTTTATAATCCCAGCTGTGGGGAAGCAGAGACATGTACAGCACTAGGGCTTGGCTGGCCAGCTAGCCCTAGGTAATTCTCCACTACATAGCAAGTTTGAGGCTAGATGGGATCCTGTCTCCAAGCAAAGCAAACAGGGAAGGATAACGTTACCAACCTGTGGAAACTAACCTACTATCCCCATTCCCTCCCTCCTACTTCCCGTAGGAGAACCTGAACCCCTTAGTGGTTCTGGACTTGTTTAAGCGCATCCCAGCTGAAGATGTCCCGTTACTTCTGATGAACCCAGAAGCTGGAAAGCCCTCTGACTTGATTCTCACCCGACTTTTGGTACCACCCCTGTGTATCAGACCTTCTGTCGTGAGTGATTTGAAGTCTGGAACCAATGAAGATGATCTGACAATGAAACTGACAGAGATCATTTTCCTAAATGATGTCATTAAAAAGGTCAGTGTTTCCTGTTAACTTTTGCATCCTGCAGTGAGTGCATCTGGAGATGTTTGCACAGTAAAATTTGAGAAGCCTCAGAGCAGGTTTGTCTCTGATCTCTGTACTCTAGCACCGGATCTCAGGAGCCAAGACACAGATGATCATGGAGGACTGGGATTTCCTGCAGCTGCAGTGTGCCCTCTACATCAACAGTGAGCTCTCTGGGATCCCTCTCAACATGGCACCTAAGAAGTGGACTCGAGGCTTTGTGCAGCGCCTGAAGGGGAAACAGGGTAGGTTCTCAACAAGATGTGCCATTGTCATCTGTTGCGGGCATAGATGTCTGTTCAGATAACCGCCAGACGGCACAGAGTGTGGCATGGGACTCATGATGCGTTCTGACTTATTTAGGTCGATTTCGAGGTAATCTATCAGGGAAGAGGGTGGATTTTTCTGGCCGAACAGTGATCTCACCTGACCCCAACCTTCGGATTGATGAAGTAGCCGTGCCAGTTCATGTGGCCAAAATTCTAACTTTTCCTGAGAAGGTAAGTAACATTCAGCTGCCCAGTTCTTTTTTTTCGGTCCAGTGTTTTCATTTGGATAGTTCATGCTACACATATAAGCAAATATCCAGAAACCCACGCAACTTTGTGAAAATGTCTCATTCCTCTTTATTTATGGGGGTTTGTTTGTTTTCTTTTTTAATGAGTGCCCTGTCTTCCTGTACATCTGCATGCCAGAAGGGGGCATCAGATCCCACTGTAGGCAATGGTGATCCACATGAGGATTGAGTTTAGAAGCCTGGAAGACCAGTCAGTGCTCTTAACCCCTTAGCCATCTCTCCATTCATTTATCTTTAATCACACAGCCTCTGTAACCTCTGTACTGGTACGGTCATCGTTGGTAGTTGTTGGGTGTTTGCTGTTGTAGTGGTAGGGATCTGACCTGGGACCACTTGTGCCATGCATATAAGCACTCAGCACTCTGCTCCACAGACCAAAAGCAGAACCTTACGGACTCTAAGGCGATGAGTATTATCAAATAGCTATAGCCAATAATAGGTTTTTGTTTTGTTTTGTTTGTGTTTTTTTAAGATTTTATTTATTTAATGTATGTGAGTATACTGTGACTACCTTCAGACACGTCAGAAGAGAGCAACAGATCCTATTACAGATGGTTGTGAGCCACCATGTGGTTGCTGGGAATTGAACTCAGGACCTCTGGAAGAGCAGTCGGTGCTCTTAACCACTGAGCCATCTCTCCAGCCCATCAATAATAGTTTTTTTAAAGTGCTTTGTTTTGTTTCTGGTAAAGTATGGTTTGGTTTTTTTGAGACAGGGTCTTACTATATAGCTAGAACTCACTATGTAGACCAGGCTGGCCTTTAATTCACAGAGCTCCTCCTGTCTCTGCCTCCCAAGTGTTGGGATTAAAGGTATGTGCCACCACTGCTCAGCTCAGCTTTTTAAGGGTTTTTTGTTTTGTTTGTTTGTTTGTTTGTTTGGTTGGTTGGTTGGTGTAGCCCAGGCTGTCCTGGAACTCACTCTGTAGACCAGGCTGGCCTCGAACTCAGAAATCCTCCTGCCTCTGCCTCCCAAGTATGGGATTAAAGGCGCTTGTCACCACTGCCCGCTGCTTTTTAAGGGTTTAAAGGGCTGATAAAGTACTTAAGTTACTTTGTTTTGTTTTTATTTTGCTTGTGTATGTGTTTGTAAACATGCATGAGTGTGAGTGCACATGTCCTGTAGTGAGCATGTGGAAGTCAGAGCACAATTTTAGGAATCAGTTCTCTCCACAGTGAGTTCCAGTGACTGAGCTCCGGTCCTCAAACCTGCTGGCAGATGCTTTTACTAAACCATGGAGCCATCTCACCAGCTCTTACCATATTGCTGTCAGTTAGAGACAGCTGCAAAGGAAAACAGAAAGCTTTTTTATATTTGCAAAACAAAAGAATCCACTTTTCCTCTTTGTATTTTATTTTCCCTTTTTCCCAGTGCTGGAGATGGAGCTGAGGCCACATCTCAGTCCTATTCAGCTGTGTTTTACAACAGAACATCATGCTTTCTGCTTAGGCTTCCCCCAATACCAAAACCCACTCAGCACATCACAGTTGGGTCAGTGTTATTTAACCATTCAGGGTCTCAGGTTTTGGTGATGTGGGCATGTTGAGTTGTATGATGGCAGGGGAGTGTGGTCTTTGGAGTATTCTCTGTCGTGCTTCCTGTTTCTGAATACATACAGTCCATCTCTGTCCCCTGACTTGTTTTTCCTACTAACAACACTTTGAACATCTTTATTGGTTTAATCCTCATATTTTAAACTATTTCACTGAAAATGTTTTCCTAAATAGTGCTATTAAATAAAATAAGCAGTGTTTCTCATTTGCTTGTACATTTTGCAGTTTAGCCATCCAAAAACTTCTGGTCACACAATTGTCAAAATAATCAAAACAATCAGTTCTTCTTCCTAGTTAGTTTTCTTGGGAAGGGTTATTAGTTTTTAAACTATAGAATCACAGAGTCAAGGAGTTTGATCATTTAAAGCTGTTGCTGGTCACCCAGAAAGCCTGTAGCAGTCTGCATTCAGTTCACACTCTGTGAGTTTATATCAGCTGGTAGTTATAGTACACCCAACCCTGAGCTCTGCATGGACACCTGGAGCACTGTAGGGCCTGCTCATAAAAACTTGCTGATTAGTTGCATTTATAGACCTGCGATTTATAGACAGTCTGGATCATCAGTGCTTGGGGTAAGCCAGTTCCACGTGTTCTCATTTGAATGAAAAATGATGTAATGCCTTCCCATGACACTGCTGACTGAGAAGTTACAGAGCATGGCTGGAGCAGGCCATGGCCCATGGTGCTGCTGCCGTATCTTCTAAGTCCTAGAGCCTCGTAGGCATTGGCAGATGCAGTTACCACAGATTGCAATCCAGGACAGTGTTGCACAGTACAGATTTGGAGACTGAGAAGGGACTTCACCATGCCTCCTTAGATCTAGGCTCCTGTCTTCCAGCTTGTTCTTAAACTTCAGTCAAGCCCTATGTAGCTTTCTTTCTCTTAGAACTATACAAGGAACAACTGAGTACTGTTGGCTAGCTTATGAAAGGGAAGACTGTTTCACTGTGTTTTTTATCATGATCCCATAGGTGAACAAAGCAAACATTAATTTTTTGAGAAAACTGGTTCGAAATGGCCCGGATATTCACCCAGGAGCCAATTTCATCCAACAAAGACACATGCAGATGAAAAGGTAATGCCTTCCCAGTGGTGTGGGATTCACTTTCCTTTATGGCACCGCTCACCAGGACGGTGGCATGCATTCCACATAGTGAGTGCCATTTTGGAATGTGGAGAACTTACTTCAGAGACCATGTGTATCCTGCACCTTTAGGTTCCTGAAGTACGGAAATCGAGAAAAGATGGCTCAGGAGCTCAAATTCGGCGACATTGTAGAGAGACACCTGATAGATGGAGACGTTGTATTGTTCAACCGGCAGCCCTCACTGCACAAACTGAGCATCATGGCCCATCTGGTGAGTGTGAGGCTGCCTCTCTTATTTCCCACTGAGTGGGAACTTACAGGGTGTATGGAGAGCTGAATTATGAATGAGTTAAGTTAAAATTGCTGGAAATCTCAAAGTTTTATAACTTTGAACTTTACCTTTCAGTTTAAATAAAACTTATTTTAGCCTTTAAAACTTAGTGTGTGAGTGAGTAAGAGTGTGTGTGTGTGTGTGTGTGTGTGTGTGTGTGTATGTGTGTGTGTATGTGTATGTGTCTGTGGTTGTGGCTTGATGCATATGTGGAGTTAGGGAACACCTTGCAGAAATCGATTCTCTTCTCCTATGTGCTTCCCAGTTATTTGTGTGTGTGTGTGTGTGTGTGTGTGTGTGTGTGTGTGTGTGTGTGCTCGAGCATCATATGTGTGCATCATATGTGTGCAGGTACCTGTAGTTACCCAAAGTGGGTATGGGATTCCCAGAACTGGAATTACAGGCAGTGTGAAAGGACGAGAATGGGCTGAGAACCAAATGTGAGTGCTCTGGAGTACTAAGTGCTTCTAACCTGAGAACTATCTGCAGCCCCTCCCTTAAGAGGTCTTCATATGCAAGCTGGAAGAACCAGACACAGCACAGTGGCACAGATCGAATTGAGAGTTGGCTGTGAAAACGGCAGAAGTAGTTTCAGTTTGCGAAGACAAACGTGTTGTGCACATAGCTTTATATAAAATAGGCAGAAAATCATTTGGTTTTGCTTTTGCCTGTTAACTTAGCAATTTAAATACTTTTGCATCAGCAGGCTTCTTGAAGAGTGTTGAGTGTCACAGGCTTACCAGCAGAGGCAGACAAGGCTCTCAAGAGCTCTGTGCTGTGGGCTCACCTGCAGATGAGGCTCCACTCCTGCTACTGCCTTTCATCCCTGTGAGCTCGAAGTGAGCCTGAAGGTCTCACCAGATTCAGCTTCACCTCATTGGCAGAGCTGATATAGATGGTGTTGGTTACTGTGCTTGGCTTGTTTGGGGAGGCTTAATCTGACCACCCACTCTTGCTGTTGCTAACCAAAAGAATCAAATACTGAGGCTGCAAAGGGAGCCCTAGTTTCCAATTTCTTTCTGTTATTAATTATTCAGACGAATTTTTTTTAAAAAAAGGTTTTGCTTTTTAAGATTTTTTATTTATATATATGAATAACACTGTATATATTTTATAGACACACCAGAAGAGGGCATTGGATCCCATTAAAGATAGTTGTAAGCCACCATGTGGTTGCTGGGAATTGAACTCAGGACCTCTGGAAGAGCAGTCAAGTGCTCTTAACCACTGAGCCATTTCTCCAGCCCTATTCAGATGAATTTTAATGAAACTATTTCCTCCAGGGCTATGCAGAGAAACTCTGTCTCGAGAAAAAGGAGAAAGAAAAAGAAAGGAAGGAAGGAAGGAAGGAAGGAAGGAAGGAAAGAAAGAAAGAATTTCCTTTGCTGTTAGGGCAGCGACTGACCCTGAAGTACAGTTCACAGAGGAAAGACAGTATTCATGGCTACTTCTTCCCTTTTCAGTCTGGGGGGGGGACGGGGGGTTGAGACTCAGTCACTTCCAGGTTACTTACTAGATAGGTTTAGTTTCTTTGTTTTTTGACTTCCACCTGTTATAAACTCATTGTGAAACTTTGTGAATGCTTGGGTAGTGTGGACAGTACATATCATCTTCTCTGTTGGTATCTGCCTCATAGTATGTTCACTTTGTCTTGGTCTCCCAGAGCTGGTTGACTAAATCTACACATAAGTATGTTTACCACAACAGAACATGTAGAAATTCTTGTTTTTTGGACATGCCTAAGTTCTTTTCCTATTTCTTTTTGTTTGGTGTTCTACAGGCCAGGGTCAAGCCCCACCGGACCTTCAGGTTCAATGAATGTGTCTGCACCCCCTACAATGCAGACTTTGATGGGGATGAAATGAACCTTCATCTTCCCCAGACAGAGGAAGCCAAAGCAGAGGCCCTTGTTCTCATGGGGGTAGGTAGTGGGACGCTGCCTGTGAGAAGGGCCCCACATGAAATGGCAGTGCAGGTCAATGCTAACTCAGCCAGGCGGTGGTGGAGCATGACTTTAATCCCAGCTCTCAGGAGGCAGAGACAGGCTGGTCTCTTTTAGTTCAAGGTCAGCCAGGGCTACACTGAGAAACTGAAAGAAAAGAAGGAAAGAGAAGAAATAGCCTGGCATGGTGATGCATGCCTATAATTCTAGCACTTAAGAACCTGAGCTACAGAGTGAGACCCAGCCCACTGAACAAGAACATCACGAGTTCAAGGCCAGCATGTACTACATGATCCTGTCTCAAAAAGGGTGAGGGGAGTGCATCAGTTCCAGTGTGGGCCTTGTTGGGGAAGATGCCCTAGTAAGTGAATTCCAGTAGCTTTTGGCATGTGTGTGTTCTAAATGAAACTTTCCTGAAGTGTCTTACATGTTGCTTTGGCCTCTTAAAGGGCTCTGCAGTAACTATTTTCTCCTCTAAACTTAAATGAGACTGCTGTGGCTGCAGAGGTTCTATGATAGGGAGGTGGTCTCTGTCTATTGTACTGTCCTTACTGCCCTTCCTACCCCTGCCGCGCATGGTGCTGTTGGGTGTCTGCTCTGTAGGGCTCTGCCCCTCTAATAATTCCTGACTAGTTACTTGGTATAGCTTTGGGCTTTGTGGATTTTAATTGGGACCTATGTGTGGTGCCTATGTTAACGTTGAACTCATGAGCCCAAGTGATCCTCCTGCCTCAGTCTCCCTAGTGGTTAAGACTACCCACATTACACTACATCTGGCTTACATTTTTACATATGAGCTAACCTGTTACTAGTTGTAAGTATTACATAATCCTACCCCGAAAAAAATCACTTGTAGGGAAAGTGTGGCTGTGGCGTTATGGTGGACTCTTTCCTGACATGTTCAAAGCCTTTAATTCAGTCCCCAGTCCCATTAATGTAAATAAGTTAAAACAAACCAAACAAACAAACAAAAAGCCCGTTATTTTTTTGCTCCTTCCGTAGTGTTGCTTTTCTTCTGTAGTGTTGGGGTTGACTCATAGCCTTGTACTCTTGACCACTGAGCCACACTCTCAGCCTCCACGTTTTCATTGTTGAGATAGACTTGGTTTATGACACAGGCTAGCTTAGAGCTCACTGAGATCCTCCTACATCTGATTTCAGCCCTAATATAACAGATGTGAAATATGTGAAATACCACGTTTAGCCACAGGCTTCATCACTGATGTGGTACTTCAGACTTCACATTGATTTAGGCCTCAGTCCACGTGTTAATTCTGGGGTTTTGTATTGGTTGCCTTTGTAGTGTTTCTGATTGGTTTTCTAACAAAAAGCACATGCTGATTTGTAATTAAAGTAATCCTAAAATATTCTTAGGAAAAACAGCCGGCACTTGGACTCTGCCAGTCAGACCACTGTCAATCATTAGACAAACTAATTGATTAAAGTAACAACTGTTAACTACAGGCTTAGACACTTGGGAAGGGGGTCTGCTCCATCTCGACAAATGTTTGAGTTTCACTGGAGAAGGTTTTGCCTTGGCGCTCTGATGTAGCAGTTCTCAGGAAGGCCTGTAGGGCCCAGCTTGGATGTGGGCCCAGAGTACACAGACTGACAAAACCAGGAAACTCTACCCCATGCTCTACCCTCTATCTGCTCCAGGTCACCTGCTTTTCTCCCTCTAAGAAGGTCTCTAAACCTAGGTGGGTGGGTCTTGGCCCCCCCCCCCCCACATATGGGTCATTACTGTGTGGTGGCTTACAGTTGGGAAGTAAAAGGTCTTTGTCTGACAGGGTCTTGGTATTAAGGAGGCCTGTAAGAAGCCGCAGTGAGCGGTGATAGCCAGCAGATGGCGTTGATATCTAGTGCTCTCCCAAGTTTACAGATAAACTGCGCATGTGCCTAGGGACAAAGACCGCCAACTCACGAGCCTGCCCGGGCGTATTGGGTTCCTGAGCAAACAGCCAATCAGAGATGAGCATGCCGCTCCAGGGCATAGATAAACAGTGTTTCTGGGGTATCGCGGGGTCGCCCTCGAGAAGAGGGAATAAAGATTGCGGAAGGATCGTGCTGTCCGTGTTTTTCCTGCCGGCGCGAACGACAGAGGCCCAGAAAACCCACAGTCTCACAGGGACACTCCGTGTCACGTCGTGGACGTTAGAAGGGTCCCACTCTGACTTGGAAGCTTGTCTGCTCTCAAGTGCTGTTAGAACGTAACAGCTCAAACAAGAGAAATGGCTCAGTTCTCTTGGGATTGTGGAGAATTGTGGACTTGGCCAATTTCAGAGATAACACTCCCCTCAGTACTCACAGAAGAGAGTTCTTTGCTGACTGGGTTCACACTTGCTAGTGCTAGTGCTGGAGAAGCTGAGGCTGGAGGATCACAGTGAGTTCCAGGCCAGCCTGGGTTACAGAGTGAGCTCTAGGCCAACCTGGGCTACAGAATGTGTGCCTACTAGAGAGTTTTCTTTTCCCTTGATAGATAAGGAAGCTATCAGGTAATGAGAATGCTGGGTAGAGCCCTCTCAGTTCAGCAGTCATGTGATGCAGGCTGCAGTGTCCAGCTAGTGTCTGACTTGTACTTGTTTCTCCTTCAGACCAAAGCAAACCTTGTAACCCCACGAAATGGGGAGCCACTCATTGCTGCCATTCAGGACTTCTTAACAGGTGAGTTTGTGAAATTAACTTGAAAGAACACTGAATTCTCAGTCACGGTGATTCGTGTGATGGCCTGAATTGAACACTATTTATGCTGTTCATGTCTTGGTTTGAGACAGGCTCTCTCTGTATGGCTTAGGCTGGTCCCAAACTCCCTGGTGTCAGGGCTATAGGTGTGCACCTTTGTGCTCTGTCCTGTGTTCAGGTTTGTCATTTGCCCTTGAGCTTGATGGAGGTATTTTTTTTAACTGGTTATTTAATCTTTTGATTCTGAGTACACTCACTGACTTTGCATTTTATTTTCTGTTGTTTCTTTTGTGGTGGAGGCTTAGGGAGAGAAGGTGGGGACAGGGGGCATTGCTCTAGGTAGCTGAGTCTGGGGGATTTGATGGGACTTCATATAGGCTGAACTGGGGCAGCAATTTGGAAGGTCTTCATGTAGACTGAGTATGTGTTGGGAGGGGCTCGTTAGGGCTTCATCTGGGATGGCTCTGGGCTCACGATGCAGCCAAGACTGATCTTCCTGAGACTACAAGTTCTCTAGGCCTAGTATCTGGCCCAGGTATTGCCATAGCTCTGAATTGAGGCAGGGGATGAAACAAAGCCACTTCACTAACTTTGGAGCCGAGTCCGGGGCACAGTCAGCACTTTTGTTTTAATTCTTCTTGGGGAAACAGACGTGAAGGTTAAAAGTGTGTGTGCTGCCCCAGTATGGTTCCTTTTCTTTTTGTGCTGGTTTTTTACCTTCTTAGGTGCTTACCTCCTCACCCTCAAGGACACTTTCTTTGATCGAGCCAAGGCTTGCCAGATCATCGCTTCAATACTGGTTGGCAAAGATGAAAAAATTAAAGTGCGCCTCCCACCACCTACAATACTAAAGGTGTGTTGGGGTCCGTGTGGGTTGGGGGTAAAGTGGAGGGGGCTGTGCTGCTGCTGGGCTTGCCTGTCCCCCCTGCACCCTCTTGCCTTACTGAGGTGGGCTATGGTGAGAGCAGACCTCATCTGCCCTCTCCTTCCCTCCAGCCTGTCACCCTGTGGACCGGAAAGCAGGTCTTCAGTGTCATCCTCAGACCTAGTGATGACAATCCTGTGAGGGCCAACCTCCGAACCAAGGGCAAGCAGTACTCTGGCAAGGGGGAAGACCTCTGCACCAACGACTCCTGTGAGTGGAATGGGGGCCAGGGGACAAGCAGGTGTCAGAAAGTGAACTCCACTCTCTCGGACCACCTCCATTGTTTGTACAAAGGCCCAGGAGAAAGGGTTTTCACTAGGAAAATTTAGTCTCCAGTCCTCTAGATGGCAGAGATCCAGGGGTCAGAGTGGTCCTGTTGAATGGTTTTGTCAGTTAGTACAGTTTCTATCTCTCTTCTGGGGGTGGGGAGCAGGTAAGCATCAAAGGTTGTTTAAAGTTTATAAGTTATTATCATAATGTTGTTATTACTATACATGCCTTTTAGACGGTATGTTTGTTGTGTAACAGCACAACTCCTGTGTGAGTGAAGTCTCACACTGTAGCCCAAGCATGGAGTTAATGGCATCTCTCTGCCTCACTTTTAGGAGTGCTGGCTGGCTCTCCATGGCGAGCAGTCTCACCTCGCTCTGTTTTCATGGTTAGGATTGAACTCAGGGCCTCATGCATGATGCTATCACAGACTACACCCCTCCTCAAGACTGATGGGGTGTTTGGTAGTGGTGTTGTTTTCGAGACAGGGTTCCTCTGTGTAGTCCTGGCTGTCCTGGAACTCACTCTGTAGACCAGGCTGTCCTGGAACTCAGAAATACACCTGCCTCTGCCTCCCAGGTGCTGGGATTAAAGGCGTGCGCCACTGCTGCCCGACACTGATGGGATTTTTTTTAACTCATTTTTACTTGGTCAGAAAGAAGTCTTGCTAACCTGAAGATTCAGTGTAACAGAAGAGATTTAAATACAATTCATTTGAGTCTCTTTACTTAAAACAGTGACTCCGAGTGAGGTTCACAACCAGCACCCAGTGGTTACTGTCTAGCACAATCTTTTTAGCTCTCTCCAGCTCACTGGTAAGTAGTCCAGGACATAGTGAAAGTCAGAATGGACATGGCTAGCAGAGCCTTGGGACTAGCTGTATGAATGTCCAGGATGCTCTACCGAGTTCTCAGAAGGTCAGAACTCTACTGTGACTAGTGTTTGGAGAGACACTGGTTCTTCTTATATTTGTTTCCTTATCAGAAAACAAATTTTTAAGAAGAAATTCTTTGGCAGTACTTTGAATTTTCAGGATGTAAACATTATTCTCGACCAGATAATTATTCACTTAAATGCATTGTCAGTATCACCCTTCCAGATGTCACCATCCAGAACAGCGAGTTGATGTGTGGCAGCATGGACAAAGGGACCCTGGGGTCAGGGTCCAAGAACAACATCTTCTACATCCTGCTACGAGACTGGGGTCAGAATGAGGCTGCCGATGCCATGTCTCGGCTTGCCAGGCTGGCTCCTGTCTACCTGTGTGAGTGTCTCAGTAGCTCTGTGTTTCATGTTAATGCTGCAGAGGGAGGGGCTTAGTGTGTTCTGAGTGTGCTCTTCCCCACGCCTGCTTCATCCCCACGCCCTTACATCTTCCACTGGTTCATCCCCCACGCCCTTACAAGGCAAAAGGTTAAGTCATTTGTGCATGTGTCAGTGAGGTCAACTCAGGGCTGCCAAGTTGGGGGTGTGAACTTGATTTTCTTTTTTTTTTTTTTTTTTTCCTTTCCGATCAGAGCTTGCAGTAGCTTCCTATTATCTAACACTGGGTACACTGCATCCCAACCAGATGATTCAGTGTCGGCCCCTCTGTGCTCACACCTCTCTCTTTTGCTTGCTCACACTTAGGGGGGTAGAATATATATATAGAATATATATGTATATACATATATACATATATATCTATCAAGGGATTTTGGTTTTTCACAATAGGGTTTCTCTATGCATCCCTGCTGTCTTAGAACTTACTCTGTAGGTCCTACTAGCCTCAAACTCACTGAGATCTGCTTGCCTCTGCCTCCGAGGGCTGAGATTAAAGGTGTGTGCCACTACCACCTGGTCATCTCAAATGATTGTTGCATGTGTCACAGATTGAGTTTCATTGCTGGTGTGTGTGTGTGTGTGTGTGTGTGTGTGTGTGTGTGTGTTGTTTGAGTATGGGTACACTGTGCCACACCATGAGTGTAGAGGTCAGAGGACAACTTGCAGGAATCTCTTCTTTTACCATGTAGATCTTAGGGATCAGACTCTGTTATCAGGCTTGGTGGCAAATAGCTTTATCCACTGAGCCATGTTGCCAACCATAAAAATCTTGATTCTACTCACACTTGACTAATTCTGCCTGGATGAAAAGTTCTAGACCAAATACTTCTTAGAATCCCTTTGGCATTGTTCTATTCCACTGTAGCTTCCAGAGGTGCAATTGAAAGGGTGTGACCTTTCTTTGAAAATAATTTTAAAATAATTTTTAATGTTCATTGATATTTTACCTGATATATATCTGTGTGAGGGTGACAGAAACCCTAGAACTGGAGTTAGAGGCAGCTGCCATGTGGTTGCTGGAAATTGAACCCAGATCCTGTGGAAGAGCAGTGAGTGCTTTTAACTGCTGAGCCATCTCTCCAGCCTGGGTGTGGCTATTTTTACTTCCACAGTGTTTTGATTGTTTGTGTGTATGTGTGTACTATGAACTCAGTGTGTGTGTGTGTGTGTGTGTGTGTGTGTTTTGTCTTGTGTTTATTCTTGTTAGAAAAGTTCACAGTGGCAGGCCCTGGCATAGGCTTTTTCATTTCTTGTGCTAATCACTCAGTCAACTCCTCTAAGTTTACAACAGTGTCCTTTCTTTCTGGAAACTTCCTCATTATTTCTTGGATAATTTTACCTTCATTTCTTGCTGTTTTTACCTTGTGTTAATTGCACTTCTATTTACTGCATCAATTCTGCTTTTCATACTTTTTTTCTTTTTTCTTTTTGTTTTTTTCAAGACAGGGTTTCTATATATAGCCCTGGCTGTCCTGGAACTCACTCTGTAGACCAGGCTGGCCTCGAACTCAGAAATCCACCTGCCTCTGCCTCCCAAGTGCTGGGATTAAAGGCGTGCACCACCACTGCCTGGCAACACTTCCTCCTTTTCTCTGAGAGTTGATCTCTGAGAAGAGGAGGGCAGGCAGTAGAATAAGCTTTACCTGACAGCTTGAACAATAATGGTTATTGCTTATTCTGCGTGCCAATTCTTCCTCAGCTAACCGAGGGTTCTCCATTGGGATTGGTGATGTCACACCTGGCCAGGGACTGCTGAAAGCCAAGTATGAGCTACTAAATGCTGGCTACAAAAAATGCGATGAATACATTGAAGCCCTGAACACAGGCAAGCTGCAGCAGCAGCCAGGCTGCACCGCTGAGGAGACGCTTGAGGTGAGATTGCCCTCAGATCGGCATGCTCAGTTGTTGTGCTTACAGTGTAGTGTGCTTGAGGATGGGCTAAAAGCCATGAAGAGTTGTAGTCCTAGCACGTGTTCTTATTTGTTAGACAAGGCAGGGCCTTTGCTCCACGCTCTCTGGTATGAAAACATGATATCTGTTCTTTTGACCTCATGGGGCTGCTCTGACTATTCCTCAGGGCCTCTGCTCTCCCTGCTTGCAGCATCCTTCCCGAGGCACCAAACCATAACTCAGTGGGTTGATCATTACCACGACCTGGGTACAGGACAGGGAGTACTCATGCTGGATGGTCTTATACATCCACCCCATAACCTCCTCATGTGTGAAGTGAAACCACTTGGCTGAGTGCTGAGCCGGCTGCATTGACATCTGTTACCTCTCCTCGAGGAGCCTGAAGTTCTAGAGTAACTGGGGTGCCAGCAGGTGGGGCACCCCCAGCAGGTGGAGCACCCCCAGCAGGTGG
>JADRCD010200979.1:31043-44967 GCA_019843815.1 Montemys delectorum
ATTAAAGGGGTGTCCGAAAAGATTAAGAAAACCAGAGATAAATACGGGATCAACGATAACGGCACAACAGAGGTAGTACTGCTTTCCCAAACTGTTGTAACACAAGTGTTTCACAGATGCAGCTCATTCTGACTATGCACTTGCCTTTGTTCTTCCAGCCTCGTGTGCTGTACCAGTTGGACCGTATTACCCCTACCCAAATAGAGAAGTTTCTGGAGACCTGTAGGGATAAGTACATGAGGTAGGCATGCTAACTATCTATACTGCCAAGCATCTGTGCAGGACTCCGTGTCCTGGATGTTCTCTCTGGGTTCAGGATCCTGGCTGACCTGGTTTCATCTCTGTTGATGTGGTAAAATACTTTGTCCAAAAGCAACTCAGGGGAGGAAGGAATGATTTTTAGCTCACAGTTCTAGGTTAGAATCCATTTGGGGAAGTCGAGGCAGGCACTCAGTCAGCTGTCACATCGCACCCACAGTCAGGAGCAGAGGGAAAGGGGAGCACCATGCCTCCTGCTTGCCTCTGCTTATGCTGTAGCTTCCTTCATGTTACTCAGTTCAGGTCCCAGACAATGAAGTGATTCCGACCTCTTAGGCTGGGTCTTCCCAACTCAATTAACAATCTACAAAATCAGTCATCCTGCTCTACAAAATCTCCTCAGACACGCCCACAGTCATCCTGCTCTACAAAATCCCCTCAGACACGCCCACAGTCATCCTGATCTACAAAATCCCCTCAGACACGCCCACAGTCATCCTGATCTACATAATTCCTCATGGAGCCACTGTCTTCCCAGGGAACTCTAGGTCAGTCAGGCTGATGGTAACCACTAACAAGCACACTGCCCAGCATCAGTACCAGGCTTTGAGCCTTACATCTAGAGTTTCCAGTTGGACCACAGGCTACATGCTCCTAAATATAAAAAGACTTTACAGGAATTTCCTGAATATCTTTTGCCCATAAGGAAACTCATATTATGTACTGCAGATCCCAGCTCTCTGACCACATTTACTACCCGGTAAAAACAGATCACTTCCAACTACTCCACACAGTGGACACCAGCCCTGTATATATCACAAGCTTACCACTCAGAATTTAGTCATATTGTCTGCCCCACTGACCCTCTCACTCCCCTGATGACACTTGTTCCCTAGCCTGTGCCAACCCCTTCCTCTGGCACAAACACTGCCTGGCCCATGGCTATTTCCATCCTAAACCCAACAGAATCTACGTATTTCCTTTTAAGAGGCAGTGTCCCAGCACATTTGATGGCCTTTTCTTTGTAGCATCATATCTTCTTCTCATGTGCCTTTCTTGTAGAGCACAGATGGAGCCAGGCTCTGCAGTGGGCGCACTCTGTGCACAGAGCATTGGTGAGCCAGGCACCCAGATGACCCTGAAGACCTTCCACTTTGCAGGGGTAGCTTCCATGAACATCACCCTGGGCGTGCCTCGGATCAAAGAGATCATCAACGCTTCCAAGGCCATCAGGTAGCTATGCCCTGGCCTATTTCTTGGGGACCAGTGGTCCTCATGCTCATAAATGCCTGTAATTTATTAACTGAGCAGTTTCTAGTGTCCGTAGGGCAGATCTGCTATATTGATAGTTGTTTGGATTGTTAGAAGGTCACTCAAGTAAAAACTTGTTTTATTTTATGACCACTACCTACATGAAATAGAAAACATTACACAAGCTAGCAGTATTGAGGACTTTGGTGCCATTACTCTATTCCTGAAACGCTGACTGATTATTCTCCTGCTTGATTTGTACCCATTCTTTGTAAGCCCCTAGTCAAGAGACTTTGGATTAGAAGAACTAGAAATACATCATGTTTTTATGGGTAAAAATTATTCTGTCTGTTCTCTAAGTCTTGCAGTAGAAATAACATCTAAGGAACAGCTAAAGACAGCAGGTCCTGGTTCTAGACCAGCAACTGTGGGTATCTTGGGTGGTTGGAGGTCTGCTTGCCTCCTGCAGGCTGCTCAGATCTGTCCCCAGGGCCCATGTTGTTGGGATAGTGTCCTCTCTGAGAACAGAAGATGACAATGTGGTTAGAGGAGCATGGGTATTATTGGAGAGGGGTAAAAGGAGGTGAAATGCAATAGGAGTTGGTTCCCTGGAGAGCAGAAGATCAAAAACTAAGAAGTAGGAACTTTCTTGAATTTTATCACAGATAGAATGGGGATCTGGGGTCTCCTGAAACTAGCTAGCTCCAATGAGAGGTCTGTGAAGTCCTTTGTCTCGGGTCTCCCTGAAGTGAGTTCTAGTAAAGTGCTCATGGCTGTGAGTAGCACTCAGACTTAATACAGCACCCACTGTGCACTCCTGGTCCCTTCCTTGTGTGCTGATCCTTGCTCCTCCTTGCAGCACTCCAATTATCACAGCACAGCTAGACAAGGATGACGATGCGGATTATGCACGCCTGGTGAAGGGCAGAATTGAGAAAACTCTCCTGGGGGAGGTAAGGAATCCCTTTTGCTAACAGGAAAGTGTTATCAGATATCGTCTCCTCTCTGTAGTGTTGAGTGTGTGGCAGAGCAGCTGCTGTGGATGTAACCTGCAGCTGAGGCCATGTGGAGAGTGTGCCTGTGCAGGGTTGAGATGGGGAAGGAGCCATGAGAATGGAGGTAATGATCTGCTCTTTTGCCCTGGCAGATCTCAGAGTATATTGAAGAAGTATTTCTTCCTGATGACTGCTTTATTCTTGTCAAGCTCTCCCTGGAACGGATCCGACTTCTGAGACTGGAGGTGAGTCAGAGTTAATGTGTGCGGATGTGATCCTGTGGGTCCTGAGACAGGTGCTGAGAAACCAAGGGAGAAGTCGGCAGCCAGAGAAACAGTAAAAAGATTTGGCTGGTGGTTGTTGTAGTTAGTCACATCCATCTGAGTTGACCTTGATGCAGACAAGGCATGGCTATCACAAGAAACTATTGACTTAGTGTGGTTGCAATCTACATTTACTGGTTTGTTATGACATGGTGTTAAGATAACGTATTTCCGTCCATCTTTATGTACTGTGGAAGAAGCCTGGGTCAGTTCTGTCGTAGTCACCTGTGGATCCTCAGCACAGCACTTGGCTGGTTTGCAATGTTTTCAGTTGATGGGTTAACCTGGCCTCTCTTACTAGTATTTGTGGAGACAGATAACAGTTAACTGATAACAAACTTTGTAGGGGTCAGCTGAGGTCAATGGCTAGTTAACCTTTCTTAGCCTTGAAAAAATTTTGCAAACCATTCTCAAGTGTCATGGTCTTGTGGTTCCCACATGACTGTCAAGTGTGTCTTATTGTGTAACTAGTGACTCTGGCAGCACTTGCTTTATAGGCCTTGATATAGCTTGGTAGTAGAATAGTTGCCTCTTATGTATAAACAAGGTCCTCGGTTTTTATCTAGGGATTGGAAAGAAATAAAAAATGAAGAATGCATTTGCATCTGGGAGTATAGCACAAAACCAACAAACTTCTGAGCTTCCTGGCCCCTCTGTTCTCCAGACACTCCAGAACTTTCTCCATGAGTTGTGTTTGTTTTTTATTAGTTAGTTAGTTAGTTAGTTAGTTTAGTTAGTTTTTTTTGAGACAGGGTTTCTCTGTATAGCCCTGGATGTCCTGTACCTCACTCTGTTGACCAGGCTGGCCTCAAACTCAGAAATCCGCCTGCCTCTGCCTCCCAAGTGCTGGGATTAAAGGTGTGCGCCCCCACCGCCCGGCTATGGGTTGTGTTTGTTGCCATGAGTTGAACATGAATGTTCAATGAGAAAAATGTTCACTTTTTTTTTTCAGTGAAAAGAATCTCCTGTTTATGAATAAAGCACAGTATTGAATATAATACATAATATAGCAACATTTGTGGACTTGGAGAGATTGAACAGTTAAGAGTACTTACTGTTCTTCTAGGAGGCAAAGATTCTGTTCTAGCACCCACATAGATTATCTTAAAACCTTCTGTAACTCCAACTCCAAGAGATCTGACCCCTCTTTTTGTCTTTATGTATACACATAGGTGACATACATTCACACAGACAGACATACATACACATGACTAAAAATAAGAGTAAATTCTGTGGCAGAGGAGGTGGCAAAAATTGACTACCAAGACTTAGTCATCATGTCATTAAGGATGAAAGCCATTGTCACAGAATTCTGCAGATGTCTGTTGGTGATGTCCCTGGCACCCTGCAGGTCAATGCTGAGACAGTGCGGTACTCCATCTGCACATCCAAGCTCCGAGTGAAGCCTGGTGATGTGGCTGTTCATGGGGAGGCTGTGGTGTGTGTCACCCCCAGAGAAAACAGCAAGAGCTCCATGTATTATGTGCTGCAGTTTCTGAAAGAGGATCTACCCAAGGTGAGGCAAAGTATCCCCTCTTGGAGAAACAGCTAGGGGTGGAGCTGGTAGGCAGGTAGGTCACTATAGGACCAAGGATGGCACCCCAGTCCTTCATGGTCATATACCCAAGGGGTCAGTCTGGTTCTTATTAAATATTTTTGGAGGTGTGGGAGTGTGTGGTGTGCTTGCAGTAGTTGGTTCTCTCTACCATTGGGTTCTTAGAATCAAACTTGGGTTGTCAGGCTCTGTGGGAGACTCTTGTATTGACTCAGCCTGCTTTTTTATATTTTATCCTGTAACTGAAGCTCTGTCCATTAGTCTTCTTTCTGCTCTCTCTGAGCTGATTGAAGGTTGGGGTGCAAACCCCTGGACTGTCTTCCTCTACCCCCAGACATTAAGTATATAGTCCCCCTGGATTACACACATTGAAATGGGGATGGCCAGGAATGGCATGAGTCAGGTTATCAGCCCATTCCTCTGCCCTGTTTCTGAGGCTCTCGGGTGGGACCACGGGGTGGCTGCATCTTGACCATTTTATGTTGAATGTAGGTGGTGGTACAAGGTATCCCAGAGGTGTCAAGAGCTGTCATCCATATCGATGAGCAGAGTGGGAAGGAGAAGTTCAAGCTTCTAGTAGAAGGTGACAACCTGCGGGCAGTCATGGCCACCCATGGTGTGAAAGGCACCCGAACCACTTCTAATAACACCTATGAGGTACCATCCCCTTTGGACCCTTAGCCAATACCCAGTACAGTTACCTGACCCTGACATTTACTCTCTCTTTTCCCAACAATTACATAGCAATCTGTTGTGGGAAATAGATCAGGATTTGCTTTGTGCTTGTCCTGCAGCATAAGTAGGAATGGGGTGGCTCCTGCGGGGGCTGCCTCTGCTCACTCTGAGCTTTTCCTAGGTGGAAAAAACCCTGGGCATTGAGGCTGCCCGGACAACTATCATCAACGAGATCCAGTACACAATGGTCAACCATGGCATGAGCATCGACAGGAGGCACGTGATGCTGCTCTCTGACCTGATGACCTACAAGGTGTGAGAGAAGGGAGGCTCCAGACTGTCGGGGTGGTGACATCCACTGTCTGGCAAAAAGAGCTTGTATGGCATGTGAAGCACACTGGTGTGAGGACTGACCTGGACAGGAAGTAAGGTGTCACCACCAAAAAGCCCTAAGTGTGAGAATGGGGCCAGGTTTTCTGGTAAATTCCCAGGAACAGATTTTCAACACAGGTAGTTTTTGGAAGAAAAGTGTTTGAACATAGCTTTTTCCATGTCCTGAGTCTCATTTTACAGCAAAACGGGCCATTACCAAAACTAGGCTGTCCATGGTGACTTGGGTGTCGCTCACTAAAGCAACTCTATCGACAGACAGACAGACAGACAGACAGACAGACAGACAGACAGAGACAGAGACAGAGAGGGGGCAGCGAGGGAGGGGAAGAGGAAAGGAGTGTAGGAGGAAGCTGCTGAGGATGTTTGATTCCTCATATTGTAGTACATCAGACTTTTCATGATAAGCCGCTACTGCAGTAGAGGGCTTTTAGGAACCAGAGGTGTAAGTCAGGTGGGGAGCATAGTCATGATAAATATCCCCGAGTCTCTGGCTTCTCTCTAAAGGAGAGGGTGTCTCAGATGTGCCTTCTGGTATTGTTTGAATGCATGTGCTAGTTCTCTTTGTCTGCCAGACAAGTTTCATTCTATTTTTATGTTGTATGTACATGTGGGTGTGTAATCATATGGGTATTCCTTCATGTATGGAGGTTAGCGTTCAACCTTGGGTACTCTTCCTCACAAGACCACAAGACATTGACCTTTCATTTTTTTTTTTTTTTTTTTTTTTTTTTTTTTTTTTTTTTTTTTTTTTGGTTTTCGAGACAGGATTTCTCTGTGTAGCCCTGGCTGTCCTGGAACTCACTCTGTAGACCAGGCTGTCCTCGAACTCAGAAATCCTCCTGCCTCTGCCTCCCAAGTGCTGGGATTAAAGGCGTGCACCACCACTGCCCTGGCAACCTTTGATTTTTAATGCCTTTTTTTCTTTTTTTTTTTCCCTTTTTGTTTTTTCAAGACAGGATTTCTCTGGATAGCTCTGGCTGTCCTGGAATGGTTTTGTAGATGAGTTCTGGCCTGGAACTCAGAGATCCCCCTGCCTCTGCTTCCTAAGTGCTGGGACTGAAGGTGTGCACCACCACGCCAAGCATTCTAAATGCCTTTATTAGCATATATGAATTGTGCATACCATGGGACTTCACTCTGACCATTTTGTGTATGTGGATGATGATGATATGGTTTTGTTGGAGTCACCTCCATTTACCATGTCTTACTGACTCGCTCCTGTTCATCCCCTTCCCTGCTCATCCTTCGTAGTTACATGTACCCCCATTTTAAAGACCCAGTTAAGTATGACTGCTTGGGCTGGTGAGGTGGCTCAGCGAGTGAGAGCACCAACTGCTCTTCGGAACGTCATGAGTTCAAATCCCAGCAACCACATGGTGGCTCCCAACCACCCGTAATGAGATCTGACGACCTCTTCAGGTGCATCTGAAGACAGCTACAGTGTACTTATTTATAATAAAATAAATCTTTTTTAAAAAAAAAAAAAGTATGACTGCTTAGAGGGTCAGGGTGAGGGAGGGGTACACTACAGGAGCTTGGGCACCTTACCAGTGTTTGTACCATTGAAGATTGTTTTTCCCTGTGCCCATCAAAGATGTAGATCCTCACATAAGGGTTCCTGAAGCACTCCCTCCTACCCGAAGATGTTGACAGCGCTAGTCTTATGTATGTTTGGCACTGTTTCTTGACTGGAAGTACCTACATTGTTCCTAGCACTAGCTTCTTAAGAAGGAAGAACCACCCCAACCCCATTTTTTTAAAAAACCAGATTTCTAATGAATAGCTGCATGGCTGGTTTTGGCGTGTCTGGTGTTGGGATATTGTCTACTGCTTTAGTATGCAACTTTAGGGAGTGGCTTTATTCCCTTCTGACAGTCTCTCCTCACACAGGGTGAAGTCCTGGGTATAACCAGGTTTGGCCTGGCCAAGATGAAGGAGAGTGTGTTAATGCTGGCGTCCTTTGAGAAGACAGCTGACCATCTCTTTGATGCTGCCTACTTTGGGCAGAAAGACTCCGTATGTGGTAGGTTTGGGATGGATCTATTGTCTCTAGAGCCCAGCAGAGGCACCCTGTCCTCCTACCGAGTCTGAGCTACCTTCAGTGCAGACAGTTTTTGTGAGTTCCAAAGAAATCTATGGATCCTGAGTCCTTGAAGCTGTACTTGGCCCCATTGACTGGCAGCCTACATATTGTCCAGGGTTGACAGGCGGTGGGTAGTATCGATACCATCAGGAGCAGAAGAGATGGCCTGTGGTCCTGCCTCCTGCTGAGGCATTGAACATCATTTCAAAAGTCAAGTACCACAGAAAAGGAGGAGAGACACTAGATAGAGAAAGGGGTGGGGAGGTGTGGAGATGACTGAAAAGCCAGGCCAGGTGGTGCATGTCTCCAATCCCAGGACTAGAGGCAGAGGCAAGCAGAAACCTGTGAGTTCCATGCCAGGCTGTTCTACACAGTGAGTTCAGCCTAGTTGAGGCCACGCACTGAGAGCCTGTCTTAAAAACACCAAGGGGAGGGGCTGGCAAGATGGCTCAGTGGGTAAGAGCACTGACTGCTCTTCCGAAGGTTCTGAGTTCGGATCCCAGCAACCACATGGTGGCTCACAACCACCCGTAATGAGATCAGACGCCCTCTTCTGGTGCGTCTGAAGACAGCTACAGTGAATTACGCCGGAGCAAGCAGGGCCTGGAGGGAGCAAAAAAAAAAAAAAAAAAACACGAAACGGAAATGAAAGAAAAATGAGGAGGTTTAGCATGGAGAAGCCCAGGGACAAGCCAGAGTAGAGCTAGCTGTGAGATACTAGGACTGAGATCTAGTACCCAACTGATAGAGGAGACTAGGTCTTTGCTCAAGCTGTGCAAACCCACTTTTTGATGCTTCACCACCACTGACACCATGCAGCCTTAGCACAGCCTCTGTCCCTATCCTACTTGGAAATTGCCCCTGTCTCTGTGCCTGGAGCACTCTAGCCCAACAGTAGCTCTTCCTGTATATTGGGCTTAGGTTGGCTCTTTGTCTCTTTGGCATCAACCTGAAATGCATCTGCCTCTTGCTTGCTTCCTAGAGAATCAGAGACATGCATAGAGCCTATACTTAGAACTTTTAAAACTAACTGAATGTGCCCATTGGTGCTATGCACCTATAATCCCAAGCACTGGGAAGGCAGAAGCAGCCAGGTCTCTTTAGTTTGAGGCCAGGCTGGTCCAAAGAGTGAATTCCAGGGATTCCAGGGCTAAGCAGAGAAACTTTGCCTTGAAAAACTAAATAAAGGAAAAGAAAGAAAGATTTGAGCTGGGCAGTGGTGGCGCACACCTTTAATCCCAGCACTTGGGAGGCAGAGGCAAGCAGATTTCTGAGTTCGAGGCCATCCTAGTCTACAGAGTGAGTTCCAGAACAGCCAGGGCTACACAGAGAAACCCTGTCTCAAAACCAAAATAAAATAAAATAAAATGAAATAAAATAAAATAAAGATTTGAAGCGAAGCCAAGAAGGGAATTCTGTACCTATCCCTTCTCGAAATCAGCGGAAACTTTCTCAGTATTCTGATACAGGCACTGGTACCCAGAGCCCTGCACTTCCAACTGTTGTCATCCTTTCTTCCAGGCACTAGGTTAAGGAAGGCAAGTGACAAACTTGCCATCTCCTGATCATTTGCTCAGCCTCGTATATGTACATGGGAAGGAAAGTGATTGAGCAGGGTATAGACAGGTGATATATGGTAGAGCTGGCCCTCAAAGCTCGAGTTTGCAATCCTAGATCAGTAAGGTTTTCTCTACTCTGAATCCTTTCTCTAACCAAGGTTCTGGTTGTTTTCAGGTGTGTCTGAGTGCATCATCATGGGAATTCCAATGAACATCGGAACTGGTCTCTTCAAGCTGTTACACAAAGCCAATAGGGACCCAAAACCACCCAGGAGGCCCCTGATATTTGACACACATGAATTCCACATCCCTCTTGTCACATAGTTTATGGTGAGAGGTCACCATTTCTGACTTTGGCTCCTTGTCCTATGTGCTGCTGAATGGAAGAACTTTGTTTTAGTTGGACAGATGTCTGCATGAACTTACCATGGTCAGACAAACTCCGTGCCCTCAGCAGGAGCTCCTTGGATGGGGAATTGGGGTTCTCTTTACTGAGGGGCCTCAACACTGCTGCTCAGCCCGCTCATGACCCATACCATCTCACTGTTTGTACAGAGGATCATAAGGTTTGCCCACACCTGCATGTGAGCCAAGACAAGACCCACAGAGGCCAGGACACAGTCCTGGTTTCCCATTGCTCAGTTAAGCAAGATTTTCCACTGATATACTAATGTAAATACATTACCTTTATTTATTCGTTCTGAGAGATATTAAGTGTTGTTATTTTACTTTGAGACAGAGGCTGTAGAAACAAGAACACCAGCTTCAAAGCATATTGGGAAAGCACATACCAATGTGAGGTCCAGTGTGGGATGGATAGGCTCTGGTCAGGCACTGTCCATGTGAATATAAATGCCTTAAAAGAAAATGAGAGGCAAGCTGAGTTTCCTAGTAAAGTGAGTCACTTTCAAGGGCTCGGTAGCCTGTGGCTCCTAAGGAAAGACATTAACAAGAGGAGGAGTGGTTCCCCTAAATTCTCTTGAGAGCAGTAGTTGTTTGTCTATACCAGTCTGTTAAGTCTGGGCCTATGGGTTTACCAGGAAGTCTACCAAGTCTACTTATGCATATGCTTGAACTCCACCCTGTCTTGATCTCTGAGGGGTTGAGGTGTGGGTATCAGGTGTGGTTAAGTAGCCCACTAGTTTCCAGTGGATCAACTTGATTTAATCTCTGACCAAGGAAGCGTGATGTTCCTGATGACTCCTGTCTTGCCCCTTGAAGGGATGAGTTGGGTTGACCTCAGCACATGACACTATCTGGGCGGCATCACTCCAGGAAGGCAGAGGCACACCACTGTGCTAGCAGCAGTGAATATTACTCAGTAGTTCAGACGGTGATAATGACTCTGATTTGGTCTCAGTGTGGACCAAAGGAAAGACAAGAACAGAAAGATCACTTCCACTTCCTCTCCACCTTCCCAAACTAAAGGAGTGGTAGGGAGAATGGTAGCTTTTAACTTTTTTTTCCAAATATTTTTAATCATATCATAATTACAGACCTCTGCCCTGCTTTGTCTTTGAGTAGAGGAAAATCCTTCCTGTGTACCAACTTACCCTGGCACCTCAAGTCACTGCAGGACTAGACATATCCTCTCCCACTCAGGCCAGACAAGGTAGCCCAAGTAGGGGAACAGGATCCAGGCTAGACAACAGAGTCAGAGTAATCCACCACTTCAGTTGCTGGGGGAGGGAGGGGAGGGTCCCGCATGAAGACCAAGCTGTGCATCTGCTACTTTTGTGTTGGGGTGCAGGGAGAGACCTAAATCCAGTCCATATACGCTCCTTGGTTGGTGATTCAGTCTCTGGGAGCCCCCAAGGTTTTAGGTTAGTTGACTCTGTTGGTCTTTTGTGGAGTCCCTATCCCCTCCAGGTTCCTAATTCCTTCCCCCAAGTATTTTTCAATAGAAAAGGATTGGTAGGTGAGGCCTTGGAGGTAGAGTGTATTTCTGTTTTGTATTATTGAGACAAGTTCTCATGTATCCCAAGCTGTCCTCAACTAGGCTTTGCAGATAAACCTTGAGCTTAGATCATCCTGCTTCCACTTCACATGAGCTAGTGTTAAAAGTGTGGCTACCGAAGACAGCAAAGCCATAGCCAGCCCTGGGCTTCCTACACGCCAGGCAGTCACTGTCAAATGAATTATGTCTACATGTATTGTCTTCTTACCAGCCCCCAAGCCCACTGCATTTCTCACTATGTAAGTCACAGAGGCCTGTCGCCAATCCTGCTTTGGTATCTTTGGTGCAGAGAGGAGAGCACCACATTCAGTCTGGGGGTTTTTCTTGTGCTTGCTCCACTATTTCAGTTTCCTCTGCCAACAGTTCATCACACTGCAGCCAGCATCCTGATGGCTGCCATCTCTGTCTGTGAAGACATCTTGGGGCAATTTCAGAGGCTAATTTCACATGGCTTTTGTGCTTGTTCCCCCTAATCCACATCCCACCTTGCAACCAGCCCTGCAGGCTCTTCCTGGATGTGTTTTAAAGCACCTGTACATGATGAGGTGGGTGATTTTCCCACCTCCACATCCACGTGTCATTTCTTAGTACTACTGCTGTTGACTAGAGGTAATTTGAGAAAAGAATAAAATATTTCTGGGCAGGGTTTGAAAAATAAACACTTAGTTCCCCACACTGGAAGAGATAAGGAGTTTCCAATTAATTCTAGAGCAAATGTGGCTTTGGAAGGAGGAAGTGCACAACGGCTTCCCCTGATCCAGGAGAGGTTCACTTGGAACTGAGCTGAAGGGTACCTCAGCTTCCTGTCAGTTCAGGGAGACATAAGTAGTAGGGAGCAAAGGCCATGGCATCAGCAGTCCCTTCTCTGGACATTCTATTGTATCCTGGAGAGCTCAAGGCATCCCCTGTGATGTCGCCAGTGTTGTGGCAACACCAACTGCTATTTAGAGAATTCAGTCAGAGACTACAGAGTCGATCTGTAGACATGTTTTCTACACTGAGGAGTCTACTTGGAAGAAAAAATGGGGAGTGGAGTGAGACCAGAGAGAGTCAGCTTCCATCTGAAAGCCATTCAGGAAGAAAGAAGTGGTCCTGGAGAAGACATAATGAATCCTGGGAAGGAGGTGCAGAACTTCCTGGAGGAAGTGAGCTTGATGTGGTTTCAAATAATATCACACTGGAACTGGAGCCTCTGGGTCACAAATGGACTTCAGTGCTTATCCTAGCTCCTGAAAGTCAAGGATCCCAAAACATTAGTTTGTCCAGTCCAAAGCCAGGATCTGTAAGACAAAGGTGTGCTCTTGTGAGCTCACAGCTTTTACTCTTATAAGGAATTGTGTACACCATGAGGAAAAGGAGTCCATCAGGGTAAGGAACAGACTCATGTCTCCAACTTTAGGGCAGGACATCACTGAAGTTTACTCCTACTGGCCATTTAGGCACAGTGGATTCCTGACAGTAGTAGCTGGAAGAGAAATGTGACCTTAAGTTACTAGATCTCCTCTGACACGCTCACTGAGAGTAGCCTCTGAGGTTTCTGAATCAGCCGTTGTGGGTGGCAGCCTTTTCTCTAGTACAGCCAAACAACTGTCAGAGGCAGTGGACCAAGACAGAGAGATCCTATTGCCAGCTCAGGGAGGGAGCAGGTTGGTCTTCCAGTGGGGTGAATTGATCGGTCTGTTGATCCTGTTCTGCCCCTGCATGAATTTCTCATCCAACCATTGCCTAGAGAACAAAGTAGAAGATCTGGGCATCTCCACAGCACCTAAGTGCTTATGGACTGTGCCACTTTCTCCTGGCTTCTGAAACCACAGGCTTGAGGGCTGTGAAGCCAAAGTGTTCCCTGTGCATTTGTTAATAAGCATGGAGAGACCATCTGTGCGGTCATCAGAAGCACGTGTAGGGAGGCAGAGGAAACACCTGGATGCTTTGATACTTCCCGCTCTATTGAATGATGGGAGAGCTGAGATCCACACAGGAGGCATCCCAAGCCTGGGCCAAAATCTCTGTGGTGTCTCTGAGTTGAATGCATGCTCTTTTTCTCAGTAAGCCTCAGGGTGGTCTGTCCAGCCTCTATGCCTTCTCACTACGCAAGTTTGCTTGTAGTCTTCTACCTACAGAGGCTGGCAGACAGCCTTCATCCTGCACACCTGTCCTCACCAAGAAGCAGGTGAAGAAGGAAAAAGGGAGGCTGACCACTGAGAGGAATGACTTACAAGACCACCTGAAAGTCATCAGTGAAGGATTCTTGGGAAATAGTATTCATTGTCTCAAAGTCTGTGGTGTCTAGAAGTCTTGAGTCTGTTCTGCTACCCTCATCTTATCCTTTTAAGATCTTGGTTTTTAGGAGTCTGCCCCTCCAAGGTGTCCCTAAATGCTTCTCAGAGGAGAGATATATTTGAAGCTTGGGCAGGAGTGAGATGGGAAATGGTCTCTTCAGCTTCCTCCAAATGAAAACCAGAGCCTGTGGTCTGAGTAACAAAACTCAGAGATTGGCGTATTGGAGAGTGAGTTCCCAGCGTTCGTTTGGAAAGGCCTTGGCAGGTGATGGTTTATGTGAGATTCTAGCTGTTGTGAGTTTGTGGTGAGTCTTCTGGTTGCCTGGCAGGAGATTGAGAGTTGAAAGCTCCTGGTAGCACCTCGAAGGGCCTGGCCCTACTTTTCCCCTGTGAGTGCCTGACTACAGGGCCTGGGGTCATCGCTGTTCTCCTCTGGTCTTTTGCCTTATACTCTGAGACATGACGGCTCCATACATTTCTTCTGCATCCCATCGTGCTCTCTTCTTTCTGTCTCTGTCTGTGACACTGTTTCCTTCTCCTCCCCTCCCCGTGTGTGTGTGTGTGTGTGTGTGTGTGTGTGTGTGTGTGTGTGTGTG
>JADRCD010200980.1:0-19394 GCA_019843815.1 Montemys delectorum
AGAGAATATGTATGGACATAGGAGGAGGCAGTCCATCTCAAAGTATATGAATGCTGCTAGGCACAGGTAATCTGTCATATATAAAAGCCTAAAATCTTTATCAGCAAAATCAGCTAAAACACATCTCTCTCCCAATAGAGCAAGTATCTGGGGGTTCTTAGCATCAACCACTGGAAGAACTATGTCCCTGATTCTCATCCACCTGACTGCTACAAAGAGAAAAGCGATTCTATTGGTACCCTAGTTCAAGTTCATGAAATTCAACACATATACTGGGCCTTCTCTAGTTTGTATCTTCAAGGTCCCCCAAAGTGACAATGTTTGCTATTCTCAAGCCTGCCCCACTGTGAAGTCATTCTTTAGAAGTCAGGGTCTAGTTAAAAGAGCTTAGTTCATTGGAGGAATGTGCTTGAAGGAGATGCTGGAACACCACTCTTTTTGTGGTTTCCTGACCATCATGAGGAGAATGCCAACAGGCCCAGAAAAATAAAGCTATACAACCATGGACTGAAATCTCTGGAATCATGAGCCATCCTTATAACATCATCTCCAGTATTTGTTACATTGTGCAGTGGCTAGCATGGAGCCCTAATTAAATATATATTAAGTACTAGTCAGACCCCAAGGACATCCAAGGGAAAAAGAGGCCCAGCCTAGCCCTTACAGGTCTTATATACTCTAGAGAGAAGAGTTGGAGCAAGTGCATGTAACTATAGAAAAAATCTTAAGCTAGCATTATCCAAATCAATGTACAGAGAGCAATCATAAAATGGAATGATATTTCCTTGGGGCACATTCCAAATGAATGCTTCCACTGCAGTGGGAGCAACATCCCAATTCTCCTTTCTGTTTTTAGGCATTTTAGAATCCCCATCCCCTCATTCCCTTTGTAACTTCATCCTGGGCCACTGCACAATGTGTGGAGAGTACAAGTTGACAGTGAAAGAGCATTTGGTTCCTAACATTGTTTAGAATTGTGATTTGTGATGATAAAGAAACTGTTGATTCTACTGTCTTAAACATTTTCTGAAGACAATGTCCATTCCTATGGCCCATACCCAGGGAAAATGGCCTCTCACTCCTGCCAGAACTTTCCATGACATTGAGAGTGAAGAGCACCGTCTGTCCAATTAGTCGGCGATGTTTAGTTTCTTCTTTGCAGGAGATGCCATTAGGGTCAAGTCTGATGAGTAAAACTGAGAGTGTAGCCTGGCAATGTGGTTACTGAACAGAGAGCAAGCATGGTTCTTCAACAGAGTGTGGCTATCCTATTCTGGCCTGAAAGGAATACCAGGAGAAGAATCGCTGGAGTGTCATCAGCCAAAGCAGATTAGAGGGATGTATGCAGAATTTCCTATGTCCATCTATGTAGACCAAAAGCCAGGAGCTTTAAAGTCTCTACAATGCAACTGAACAGAAGGTACCCTCCCACCCAGTCTACATTTTGTTTTAACATGGATTATCAGCAGTACCCTGCTGCTTATAATATTTCATGACCCTGGGCTGATTCAACTTTCACCTCACCATGGGATTCCGTGACCATGGTGGTAGTGAGTGCAAAGTCTTTTAAAGCTTCCTTCTAAAACTGACAGTCACTTCGGATTACATTTCATTGCCCAAGATGAATCAAAGAGTATATCTAACTTCCATGGGACAGCAAAATATAACTCTCCCATTGTTTTAGTTAGGGTTTCTATTCCTGCACAAACATTATGATCACGAAGCAAGTTGGGGAGGAAAGGGTTTATTTGGCTTACTTCCACATTGCTGTTTATCACAAGGAAGTCAGGACTGGAACTCAAGCAGGTCAGGAAGCAGGAGCTCATGCAGAGGCCATGGAGGGATGTTTTTTACTGGCTTGCTCAGCCTGCTCTCTTATAGAACCCAAGACTTCCAGCCCAGAGATGGCACCACCCACAAGGGGCCCTACCCCCTTGGTCACTAATTGAGAAAATGCCCCACAGCTGGATTTCATGGAGGCACTTCCCCAACTGAAACTCCCTTCTCTGTGATAACTGCAGCCTGTGTCAAGTTGACACACAAAACTAGCCGGTACACCCATGTTCCTAGAAAGAGAAAGGCAGTACATTGTTCATTAGTCTTTAAATTCTACCTACATCTCTTCTGTGTGATCACACTTTGAGCAGGAAAAGGACCACTAATTGGTTTTTCAAACCCCATTATCACTGTATGGCCATATCCATGAATTGGGCCTTTTTATATCAGAACCCCATAGAGTGAGCTTTGTTCAATCCACTTAAGTATCCTTATTACTTTACCTCTACCTTTCTTACAGTCGTTTCACAAGCCCATACAAGGCAACCTCATGGGTAGTAGGTGTGGTGAAGCAAGTGAGAGGCATGAGTATGACTATCATGGAATACAGCTCAGCATGAAAGAGACAGAAGAAAGCTGGCATTATAGGTAGATACACAAGTACCAGGCACTGCACTAGACATGGTATATGCAGAATCTCATTTAGTCAGTCACTTTCTTCAAGGAAAATGTCACAAATACGCATACAGAGAGCTTAAAATATACTGTGTCAATCCATGCTATGGAGAATAGAGCTGGAGTCAATGTGTAGACTCACATCTGTCTAATTTTAGAACCCATTGAATGAGCCTTGTTGAACCCATATAAGTAACTATATTATTTTACCTTTGCCCTTCTTATAGCTTTTCCAATCAGATGATTGGCTTTTAAATGGGAATGTACCCAGCTTTTTAAAGATAGACAGTATAGCTCATCTTGGTATGGGTAGTCATGATTCATACATGCAGGTTGTTAGATGTTGAAAAATCGGGCTAGGCTCTAGAGTAATATCCCTTCTCTTTGTTCTACCCAGCCTGGGAAAGGGGAAGATTGACAAGAGAAAAACGGAAAATGTTTCCTCAGTGAGTCTGAGGAAAGGCAAAACTGTCAACATTTTTTCTTATCAAAGTGTTCTCTAAGCGAGAGAATAGAGAACAGCTTCCACACTGCAGACTTGAATGTGAAGATAATGGTCAGCAGAGCTCAGCGAGCTGCCCGTGGTCCTGTTCCAACAAGCTCTTGACAAGAGCACGCCTGCCAGGGAAACAGAACACACCTCATTCTGCCAGGAGACAACACACAGCTGTGAAGAGCCTTACTCCACTAAGCCCAGAGATAAATGTACACACTATCCCAAATGTCTCAGTCTGTTGGGGATTCGACTTCCTTTTCAGTTTTTAATTTTTCAGTGTCTACTATTGGATATATACACTGCAGTCAATCTCTTAATAGTATGTTTCCTTTAGCCACTCATGTGCACATGCACACACACGAACATACACTCACACATACACACACAGACACACAGGCACACACATACATACACATATACATACACACATACACACAGAAACACACACATACACACACACACACACACACACACACACACACACACACTTTTCATCTTAAAAAGGCCAGGTACAGTCACTATTCCAGAGTCTGTAGATCACATCATGGCACTGTTCTCTGCAATGTTTCTCCTTTGTTAAAGAATTGCCACCATCACTGCTCCATCCCAGAATCCTCCCTAAGCCATTTTTTAAAGCACATGGGCTACACCTTTAATTGAGCATTTCATTAGAGGAAAATAGGGCAGGAAGGGAAACAAAATGGTCCGTAGTCACTTATTCCAGGGACATCATTTTAGTTCTCAACATCTGAACCCTGCTGAAGTACAGTTTCAATTTCCCTTCTCAACCACAGGGAAAGAAATGTTGACAACACATATTTCTCTCTGTCAAAACATTTCACTTACTCGGCAATCTGCGGACAGTTTGAGAGCCATATCACCAACTAGCAGCAATGGAGCGTTCTTCCCATTATTTAAAAATCAAAATGGCACGTGCCTCATGAGAAGGGCAGGAGACGGGCCAAGGTCCAAATAGAAAAGAAAAGTGCTAACAGAGGCAGCATACAGAAAGTGCACTGTAAATAACCTGCCTCATTACTGAGCTAAGGAGAAAGATGGGTCCATTGGCGTTCCATTCCGGCTTGAGGGCTCAGTCCCGTTGCCCTTGAATTTCAGTCACCTGGGAGGTCAATGAGGCAATTCTGTCAGCTCTCTGCTCAGTGGAAGTAGCAAGTTTGGACTAACATTTGAGAAGCATGCCAGGCCTTTGTGTCTAATTGATTACTGTTGCTGGGGGAACAGACAGGAAAAGAGTAATAGGGTCACCTACTTATAAAATGCCTCCAAATCCCAGCAAATGAGTGGCTTGGTATATGTGTCATAGTAAAAAAGTAGGGGTCCTAAACTGGACACATATTGACAAAACTTCTGTGGCTCATAGAAAAGATATTAACAATTTTGTAATCATCCCCAATGGCTCATTTTCATTGAGAACTAGTTAAAAGAAACAATGCTGGAGGAAATGGAAACACGCTATGCTGATTTAAAAATAAGCCTCAGGCTTCAAGGCAGACTACAGGGCATGAAGGAGAACATTGGCTGAACACAGGTTGGGATCCAACACTGGAGCATTCCCTGTGGATGCCAGAGGATACTGGGCACACTGAGGTTCAGATTTATGAACATGATTGCTAAGGTTTGAGGGAGTGACACACCTGCAGAACAGCAATTGGAGTGGATAAAGAGCCCTCCAAGCAGCCATGCCCACCAACGGGCAGCCAGGTTTGCAAGCCGACAGCAGTTCAGCAATCACCGCTGATGGGTTTAGCAAACCTAAAATCCCCCTCCCCCAACCATTCACCTCTAGGTACCTGTCAATATATCTTCCTGGGGTTTTGCTAAATGTATTGTCATCCATTTCCGAAAGGTCATCTAGAATGCATGTTGTCTTGACAGTGGTAAGTGCCTCTGTTCTGTTAGACTCCCTGACATCAGTCTGGCTGGGTTTCCCAGGAAGTATGCAGTTTATCTTTCCTATAAAACTCACTGGCTTGTCAACTTCGTACCAGCTGTTCTCTCTTTAATAGTGATCACTGTATAATTTCAAAATATTTTACTCTAAAATTATCCTGCTCCCCCAATCTGTCTGGAGCTCTAAAATGTGCCTCTTGCCTCTGTCTCTTATCTGGATGGGCTCATTAATTTCCTGCATCGTTCTGTTGCACTGCAGAACGGTTAGCACCGCAGTTGTCTTCGTCTTATTTCCTCCATCACAAACGTCTATGGCCCAGGGTTAACTCTGTGCTCTTCCTTTCCGTTCTCTCATAAAGAGCGACAAGGAGGTAATAACTGGTAGATGGCCATTCACAGTCCGTTCCTTTGGTTTGCAGCAACCACAGTATTTAATGACTGAGAAAAACTTAACTTAGGAAGAAAGGTTAGAGAGAGAGAGAGAGAGAGAGAGAGAAAGAGAGAGAAAAGCTATTTCCACATAAAATACTAAACATAAAATAATGTGCAAGTGACCTCTTTCCCTACTCTCTACTACATCCCTTATTACATATTACGTATTATTATTACATATTAATTTTAAGGGGTTTAGGGTCTCAGTAGGTAGCCCAGGATGGCCTAAAAATTTCAACCCTGCCTGGGTCCATCTCCAGAATGCTGGAATTACAGGTATATACCTCCTTTCCTCATATAATGTTTAATTATTAGTGTGCATGCAATCCTAGTGGGTAACCCATCTTTAATACAAGCCAAGATGTCCATTCACAGTCCCTGTATCTTGGGATAGGTCTCAGGACCAAATTCATCATCACAGACTTCTCTGCTTTGCTTCCCAGAGTTTTAGTTTAATTTTTAGGCAGCAGGGTAATTTTAGAGAAAGTATTTTGAAATTCTACAGCGATCTCTATTAGAGGGATAGCAGCTGGTTCAAACTGGACTAACGAGTGAGTTTTATAGGAACAATAAACTGAATCCTTCCTGGGGAACCCAGCCAGACTGATGTTGGGGATTCCAACAGAGGCCCTTTAGGAATGCACTGTGAATGGCTTTCTATGACCTCATTGTTCCTCTTTATGAGAGAATGGAAAGGAAGAGCCGAGTTGGCCTCCCTGGGCCATACATGTTTGTGACTGAGGAAACAAGATTCTCCTCACATTAGAGTGAGGCCCTAGGTCCCCAAGAAAGCCAAATGGGACTCAAAGACAAGTCAGTCAGAAGGCACTCCTGCGGTAGGAGTTAAACCACAGGTCTGCCTCCAGAAGGCCAGGTCACTTTTGTCTCTCTGGGCCCTGGACCCTTCATTGAAGTAGAGCATCTGCCTTGATATTACCTCCCACTTCTCTCTGAGTCTATCGTGGTAATTTTTTGCAAGTGACCAAAATGCTAGTTAAAGGGAGAGGGGAGAGAGGAGAGAGAGAGAAAGATTGAAGTTTTGAAAATGTGGATGATTTGTCATACAGATTCAAATGTCTTAAATATAGAATAAAGACCTATGTGTGTGCCAGTAAAAGTTCTAAAAATGGTCATATTTTTTTGTTACAAAAGAAAAAATAATGCAGATAACAAGGCTTAGGGCTCACTGGCTCACTGGCTGGTGCTCACTCACCATCTTAAACTTGGTTTCAACGTGGATCGCTCTCCCCTTTCAATCTATCTGGATTATACCCAATGGGAGTTGCACTTTCTTTCCCTCCCAGACTTACAGTGAGATCTCTATTATTGGGACACAGCTGGCATTTCCTGACCCATATTCACCAAGATGATGCTCTTTGGTTGTTTTCTACAATCATGGTGAGGATACATGTACATCTGAGCAAAGTTCCTGAAGCTGAGAGAACCATACACCAGGGCCTCAGAGGACCACAAAGTCAGTAGATGATTCTCCTAAACCACTTCCAAAGTGGGGATAACAGGTCAAGTTTAGACCTTTACCTGCTCACTCAGTTACTAAGGGACTGTCTCATTATCTGAGAAAGAATCTAAATCAAGTACTGTGCATATCAAAGTCACACCTCACACACACATTAGCCAGGGTCACAGCTATCAGTTTCCCTCCCCTCAAAATGTCTGAATACCCAGAGGACAATGAATATTCTTTTCTATTGCTATGCTAAAATATTCCAGCATAGGTGAATTAAGGAAGGAAGGGTTTATTTCTTTTTTTATTTATTTATTTTTTATTAGATATTTTCTTTATTTACATGTTATATGATATCTCCTTTCCCAGTTTCCCCTCCGGAAAAAAGAAAAAAAAGAAAAAAAAAAAAGGAAAATAAAAACCCTGTTCCCTCCTCTCTCTCCCTGCTCATCAACCCACCCTCTCCCACTTCCTGGCCCTGGCATTTCCCTACACTGGGGCATAGAACCTTCACAAGCCTAAGGGCCTCTCCTCCCATTGTTGACCGACTAGGCCATCCTCTGCTATACATATGCTGCTGGAGCCATTAGTCTCTTATGTGTGCTCTCTGGTTGGTGATTTAGTCCCTAGAGCTCTGAGGGTACTAGTTAGTTCATATTGTTGTTCGTTCTAAGGGACTGAAAACCCTTTAGCTCCTTGGGTCCTTTCTCTAGCTCCTTCATTGGGGACCCTGTGCTCAGTCCAATGGATATCCACAGTTCCAAGGTCCAATCCATCACTGGGGGATGTCATAGCAACAGGAGCTTGAGAGACCTGGTCACATTGCATCCATAGCTAAGAAGCAGGCAATAATAACTACATGCTGTGGCTACTTTGACAGGCCTGGATCCCAGCCAGGAAATGGTGTCACATACATTAAGCATGCTCTTGATTGTTAATACATTATTAATACAATGAACCTACCTAGAGGGTAATTCTAAATTCTGTCAAAATAACTTTTAACACTATCAGAAGCAATAAGACAATGAAGGCCACCAGCAAGCTGTAACTCTGAGGTATAGAATATTGGAATGGAGAAATGGCTGTCTGTGGCTCCCAAGTAGAGAAAATTACATCAGCTATGAAGGGCTCTACAAGCAAGACATGTAAACAAAATACAGTAGGCTTATATATTTCTGTGGTACCCAAACATTGTTCCAAGACTCTCTCAGACCTTACCAGAGAACTACTGAGATGATTTTTTTTCTTCTCACTATTTCTTCTATTTTAACTATCTCAATAATGCCTCTCTTCATTATAGCATTTTGTGAACTCTTTGGGCCTACCTTCAAAAACTTAATTCGGATTTTTCTGAATGTCCATGAAATAAAATACAATCTTGATCTATAAAAATGTTTTATTATTGAAGAGGAAATACAAATAAATCAATTCAAAGTAAGTCTGTACAACACTGTAGATCAAACTGAAGAGTACTTAAAAGAGAACAAATATATAGTCTCAGAGCATGATTTAGTTATGGAACAAGACGGTAAATATGTGGGCCTTCAGGTATACAGTGTCTGGAAGAACTACTGAAGTCATTTGTGCCATGAAAGTAGTGACAGACAATGCATGAGGCATGAGTGACCTTTGCAAATGTGAATAAATGATATTTATGAATGGTTAATTTAGATTTTATGTAAATTTCATGTGTCATGGAATATTATTGTTATTATGCCTTTTGAGCATTTAATTTATTTTAATTATTATTAGCTATAGTGTTACAGCAAAAAAGTCATGAGTCAGTATTTTATTTACAAACCACCTTTTACTAGTAAAGGTACCAAAGAATAACTATGGTAGCAGACATGATATATATGTGTACAAAAAAGTAAACATGCTAAACTCTCTTTGAAGGCAACTCTTATGAAGGAGAGCCTAAATGTTTTACACTAGTAATCTCACCACAAAAAGATGATAGCTTTTTAGGGTGATTATGTGGAAGTATAAAAATTATTACCGTATGTAAGCTCCTTGGGGGCAAAGACTGTGTCTTATGTATTTTGGTTTCCCTAGCTTGCCTTCCAAATAGCCTGCATTCAATTTGTTTTTTTCTCAATAGATTGTGTTTTAATGAGTTTGTTACAAGCCATCTCATTACATGAGCGTCAACCCTTGAATACTAACTAATGATTCAAAGATTCCAGAACAATTTAGATCAATATGCTTCCAATGGGGTAATAAAATACTATCTATTGTTAACATTTGGTTTGTTCCTGAACATCAAGATGAAAAACTAACCTGTTTTGAAAAGTATCCTCATAAAATCACTGGAAAACTAAGACCATCAATTCCTTTTTGTGCCATGTATTAGAATTCCAGCTACCGTACAAATACCATATCCAAATTTCAATCAGCCATGACATTATATAGTCATGTATTTGAGTCAGAGTCAAACGTTTAATTAGTTTTAGGGCCAGGGAGATAGATGGCTTAGTGGCTAAAATGCTAAAAACCGAAGATTGGTCCCCAGAACCCACACAAAGAAGTTGAATGCATTGAACCTGTAATGTGAGCACTCATAAGGCTGAATGAAAGACAGAGACAGGAGAGTATCCCAGGAAACTGAGAGCCAGCTAGCCTGGAGTAAAAAGCACAGTGGCGTCAAGAAGAGAGACCCTACCTAAAAAAAAAAAAAAAAAAAAAAAAAAAGTGGGAAGAGAAAAAAAACTCCCAAAAAGTTGACCTTGTACATACCTATGCTCATACCCACACTCATACCCACCCACAACATATGAGCAAAGACACACAGAGCAACAATTGATATCATTTTTAAGTTTAATTGGTCTGTGATTCAATGTTCCTACTCCTATAGATTTTTTAGCATGATCTTACTAAGTATAGAATTTCATACTGCATCAGCAACTATACATGGCTTATCAGTGGCTCAGACTGAGGAGGCCAGGTGAAGCACTGGGAAGGAAGGGAAGGAAGGGAAAGAGGGAAGGAAGGGAAGGAAGGGAAGGAAGAATTGAGTCATTTTTCCATTTCACTTATTATTATTATTGTTGTTGTTGTTGTTGTTGTTGTTGTTGTTTGTTGTTGCTGTTGTTGTTGTTGTTGTTATTGTTTAATCTTTTTTTACAGTCCAGACATTATTCCTGTCCTGGTCCAGGATCCAACAGTTCCTCAACCCATTCCTCCTCCCCCCCATCTCCAAGAGGATGTCCTCACCCCTACCCACACCACCAGACCTCCCCACTCCCTGGGGACTCAAGTCTCTCAAGGGCAATGTGCATCTTCTCTCACTGAGGCCAGACCAGGCAGTCCTCTGCTGTATGTGTGTCAGGGGCCTCATATCAGCTAGTGTATGTTGCCTGTTTGGTGGCTCAGTGTCTGAGAGATCTGGGGAGTCTAGGAGAGTTGAGACTGCTGGCCTTTCTATGAGGTTGTCCTCCTCAGCTTCTTCCAGCCTTTCCCTAATTCAACCACAGGGTTCCCTAGCTTCTGTCCATTGGTCGGGTATAAGTATCTGCATCTGACTCTTTCGGCTGCTTATTTGGCCCTTGGAGGGCCACCATGCTAAGCTCCTGTCTGTAAGATCACCATAGCATCAGTAATAGTGTCAGGCCTTGGAGCCTCTTCTTGAGCTGGATCCCAATTTGGGCTGGTTGCTGGACCTTCTTTCCCTCAGTCTCTTCTCCATTCTCACCCATGCAGTTCTTTTGTCTCTCTTATACCTTCAGTTCAGGAGAGACCACCTTAAAGCATCTTATATGACATTCTAAGAGTTAAGGTAAGTTCATCAAAATACATAGAACTCTTTCATCTCCTCATTTTCCAGCATCTTTCTCCCTCCTCCTTTGTTCCACTCGTTTGCACACACAAACACAAATCCAAACAAGTAAGCACATATACACATAAATCTACAGTTTCTTCTCAGGTTGGCCAGTACATAATAGTGCTATGAAAACCTGTTTTCAACCAACCAGTGCATTCATAACCTGAATATTTCAGCTAAGAGCTATGGATTGGATCTCCTGATGCAACTTTCTTTAAGAATCAGCAGAAATGGTGTAATATTATATGGAGCTACTCAATACTAAGAAATGAGAATACATAACCTGTCTTTCACTACAAAGCATTCTTAACTTACTTTCTCGGAATAATGAATCTGCATGCACTTCCCGTTATCTCTGAGTCAAGAGAGGGCAGAGTGTCAGGGCCCATATTTGTCTTCAAATGACAAGGCCAGAACTTGATAGACCACCCCAGCCAATAACAGTCTAAATCACTCACAGAACCTCTGAGGCCCATCAACAGAAAAGAAGTGAAAAAAAATAGACTGAGCATTCACATCAGCCACCATACGTTCATGGCCTTCCACCATGTGAAAGCTAAGGCAGATAAAACTCAATCAGGTTAAATGGTTTGCCAAGGTCCCCCTGCCCAGGAGTGTGTGAAGGGGAACTTTCATCCCTAGAAGAAAGCCTGTGGCTTCTGAAAGCACAGTACAGTCAGCTGGCCGTTAGAAAACTTTTTAGCTGAGAAAACAGTTCTCCATCAATTACAGCGTTCCTCCAAAAATCTTGTGCCCATGTGCCTAAGACAAACTGGCTTAGAAGAGCTCCTTCCAACACGGTTGTCACCTTGTCTGAATAGAGTGAAGAGTCTCACAAAAGGGAAACACTCGAGGAGTTTCTGGCTCAGTGCTGAGGAAAAGCTGAACCCTGATCTGCTCTTGGCTTCTCAGCTGAGGGAGGGAGGGAGCGCATCCTCCTAACAGGGACTGGTGAGCTGTTGAGCTGCATTAAGTCAGGATCAGTCCATCAGAGCTCCGAGATGGTGTATGCACATTTCACTGAGTTCCAGACAGGACTAAACCAGTCATTTTATTTCAAAATACGCAGTGTGGAAACGGGAATTCAATCTTTTTTCCTGAGGGGAAACCACAAACTAAAAACAAAAAAAAAAAAAAAAAAAAAAAAAAAACCTGATCTCCTTCTTTGTATTAACCACTTCCTTCATTATTCCCCATGGTTTTCCTTCTGTGGCAAGAGCAAGGAAAAGCATTCCCCTCCAAAGCTGCAGGGTTGCATGTGACCTCTCACCTGGCTACCATTCCCACGGCAACCTCTGCTGCTACAGCCAAGAAAGAACAAATTGAAGGAAGAAGACTTGAAGGTGTGGAGAAGAAAGTGGATGGAGAATAAAAAGAGTCAGAAGAAATGTGGAAGTTAACGTAGAGAGCGGAGCAGAAGAAAACTGAGATGTTTATCCTTGAGAATGGAATGGAGTCAGGATGAATGAATACACTCTGAAGCCTTCATACTAAGGAAGGAAGAAGGAAGAAGCTGCGTGTGGTTGAGCACGCTGTTTAGAGAGCCGTGTCAGGTGGCTGCTTCCCCACGTTCTGACCCGTTATCATGATAAGTCATGATAACATGAATTATCATGAGGACTGATACCACTGAGGGACCCTCACTTATATGGGATTTCAGCTGAGCATCCTTGAAGTTACCCAGGATCCCATCTAGTTGAAGCAACCAGCCGCTCTGCACTGAGACTCCAGAAACTGGACAGTAGCAGCCGTAATTGCTTCACAGAGCAGGCTGCACGTCAGAGGGTACAAGCAAATACAACTTGCTCTGGTTTGTTGCCCCTTCAAACTGAGACTGACACTAATTCTCCCCTGCCTTTTGGATAAACTCTCTTGTAGATACCTTTCAAGTCTGTTTTAGGTGCAAAAACTGTTTGAATTTGGAAATAATTACCCTAAGGAGAAAAATCAAACCCCAAACTTCTATCTATTTCAGAATGTCTTCCCTCTTCCAGGATGCTCTTGTTGTAGATCTATAAACATAATTGGGGGAGAAAGCATGTGGGCCTGCTTATTCACACCTTATTCTTCCATTTCTCCTCCTGTCTTTAATTGAGATCCAGCCCCTAGGAATGGATCTAAAGAAGGAAGGGATTAGGGCAAAGACTAAGGCACATGGATCTGGTTCTTTGTGATCTGACTTGGGGTAAACATTAAGAGAGTTCTTTCTTTCATGAGCCTATGAACGGTGATGAGAGAGACTTGCTTCTAGTGACTTCTATCAAGGCTCCTTGGGCATGGGCAATGCCTGGTGCAGCAGGCCCGTACTGAGCCTCTCAAAGGTACTCAACAAATATTTCCTACAGTACTTTTATAACACCATCTAATCAAAATATCAGAACAGCTCTCTCTTAGTAAGAAGGTGTCCTAATGTCCCAGGTAAGTTTATAATCACCGTGAGGAAATACCATGACCAAAGCAACTAGGGTCAGGAAAGAGGGTGGCTTACACTTCACCATCAGTGTTCAGCATCCAAGGAAGTCAGGACAGAAACTCAAACAGAGCAAGAACCTGAAGGCAGGAGTTGATGCAGAGACCATGGAGGGGTGCTGCTTATTGGCTTGCTCTTCAAGGCTTGCTCAGCCTGCTTTCTTGCTACCCAACTTCAATATCTCTGTAATCTCTGCATTCAGGATTGATATTTTCCCTCTTATGAACTCCCCCTCTAAAACTATCTGTTCAATGTACCTTGGTTCAGGATGTTAGTGGAGAAAGTTCTCCTTTGGGGGGAGGGGGTGAATTTACATATAAGAAAAAAAGAATAGCAGTTAAATGTCATGGTCAGATTAGGGATGGCTCCACTCATACTGGTGGAGTATCAATCACCAATTAACAAAAGGTCCTGCAGCCTTGCCTACAGCCCCATCTTATGGAGGCATTTTCTTAACTGAGGTTCCTCCCTCTCAGATGACTTTAGCTTGTGTCAAGCTGACAGAAAACTACCAGCACAAAAGGAAATTCATAATTAATATAATGCTCTGTCTGAACACCTAAATCCCTGGACAGAAGAGTTGAGGACCAAATGGAGTAGAAGTCCTGATACCAGCAGCCAAGGGAGGGACTCTGAGGTTTTTCTACCTGCATTTCCGCAGTTGTGTTGTTCTGATGCCCACCCCCTATGCTGAGCGCAGTACCCAAATCTCCTCATGCCACTGATAACAGTCCCAATCTCAGAAGGTCCTCCCTCAGTACAACCCTCCCAAAAGGATGCGCCTCCAAACCCTGGTCTAAAGAATGCACAGCTGACAAGAGTTGGGCTTAATTTTCTCGTATTGTTAGGAATATTGCTCAGATCAGAGCATGGCTGTCTTCACTAAATACTACTCAAAAAGTCAAGACCATTAAAGCCATCCTAGGTATTGATGTTTAGTAGAAGCTGTGTATCATTTTATTTATGCATTGCTGAAGCTGGGAACACAAGGACATAAATGGTCGCTCAAGGGTGTTAAGCAAAAATCTAATCTGACCATGACAGTACACTGCATTCCCTTTTATATATGGAACCTCAGTTGAAACTCTCTAGGAGATTCTCCCCACTGACCCGAGTCACAATGAAAAGACAGCAACTGTTTGAAAGAGGAAGTAGATTAGAGGTGGAAAAAAAAAAAAAAAAACAATCCTGAGAACTCCCCTACAGCAGCAGAGATGTTAAACTTGGGTAGCTGAGGAGATCAAGGGGCAGGAGGAGAAATAGGGATGAAAGCTCAGAAAGGGGAAGAGGATGATGGGATATCCACTTGGAAAGCAAGATAGACTGGCAAGCAACGCACTCAGTGACGTCAGAAATAACATCCTGCTACCATGGTGGCACATCCTATTATCCCAGCACTCGGAAGGCTGAGGCAGAGAAGAGAGCCATGAGTTTGAGGCCAGCTTGTGTAGCATAGAAGGACTTTGTCTCTAATTAATTAAGTAGCTAACAGTTGGACAGATAGGGAATACAGACACAAGGAAGAAAAGAAAGCAGATCTTTTTCTTGAGAGAGGATCATTACAGTTCTCAAGTAGCCATTTGGATTCCTGACATTTCTCTGAGTCTAAAACGATAGACAGAATTACTGTGGTTTCATGAGTGTGCAGGGAAAGTCCCCACAATGCCAAACCAATGGAACTTCCAGGAACAGCAAAGCACTGGGACTTTGACATCAACCCCAAGAAATTCAACTCAAAAGCACCTTCTGAAATCACGAGACCCAAATCCTTCCTGTCTGGAATAGTGCAAATCAATCATTTTCTTATCACAAAGTGCTAATTCAGCACACACTCACTTTCTCTGGCTCTGGGTGTTTAGAAAGGCAAGAGTTCTTCAACCTTGGGCAATAAAATAAAGATGTTACTAACTAGAACAGCCTGTCGGGGACTGAGATGCACCAGGGCCTCACCTGATTTATCTCTGGTAATATCTATTGGCGAGACCTCGGTGAAAGTGAATTGGATTGCATAGTCTATGGTGCTTTGCTCCGAAGGGTGCTTTGGCTCATTTTCCTGCTCCTTACACATGCTGCAAGTGAGGAAGCACTGAGCTGACAATTTACCCTTCTGATTTATAGGGAAGGTCATTTAATCCCAAGTAAGCAACTTTCTAAATATTAAATCCTCCAATTCTCCCCACCTCTTTCCTTGTCCCTTCATGTTTGTCTTGGTATAACTCAAGATTGTGGCTTGTACTTACAGCAAGGGAAGCCAAAAGTCTAGTGACTATTGCTCAAGGTGGATTTTAGGTTTGAATAAACAAGATATAAAGTGAAGTATTTATATTTTATATAACATATTGATTTATTGATTTATAATGTATTATTAATCTATGAAGTACATTCATCAGTGATTTCATAATTTGAAGATAAACACAGTAACGCTACATTTGTCATTCATGAAGATCATGTAATTAATTAATAAGCACTATTTGTATCACATATATTTATATGTGCATACACATGCATGGACATACATATACATACACATACACATACACATACACATACACATACATATACATATACATATACATATATGTCTATATTTGTTTTTTTGAGACAGGGTTTCTCCATGTAGCCCCAGCTGTCCTGGAACTCTATAGATCACACTGGCCTCAAATTCAGAGATCTGCCTGCCTCTGCCTTCTGAGTGCTGGAAGTAAAAGTGTATGCCACCACCACCCAGTTTATCAATGATATTTTCACCTTCCATTTATGGAATTGCTAAAGAATGAGGCTGCATGCTCCAAAATAGGACAATACTATGTAACTATATAACTTGTCTCACTTGTTAATTCTTGAAATGTCCACATTATTTTCATTTAATATTCATTAAGTTATTAAAAATTGCCTAGAATCATCATCACCTGTAGTACTGAGGAGAGAACCCAGGTTCTTGTGCATGCTGGGCAGGCACACTACAGTGAGCTACCTCGTCAGTCACAAATTAATACCTTTTTCAAAGTAAATCCCCTTAAATGTAAATATTCTATTTTATTTCCAAATACTTAACATCATTATCTTCAATTACAAGAAACCCAGAGTACAGAAAAGACCAAAATCTTTAAAACAATTACCTTTCTTAGCATTAAAGCAACAAAACTTTTATCATAGGAGACATTCCAGAATAAACTCACAGTAGCAGAGATATTTATAACTTTTCAATAAAGGTGCATCATCAGGGAGCCAGAGCATGAATAAAAGCAAAGGAACATTCTTGCACTTGCTCTCAGAATTTTTCCTGAAGTGTCCAGTACCTCACACTCTCCAACAGTTTCTATATTAAAATAGTATATCACAGCTGCCAAGAAACCAAGGAAAAAACAGGAGGTCACTGGAGATCTTTGCTGTTGTGTAATTATCTACCTAGGAGCAGAGTTAGCAAAGAGGAAGCCCTGCACTCGGGCCAGGCAGAAGTGATTGTCACAGTGGACCAGCGTGTGCACCTGTTGGGAGAGCAGGTAGAGATGCCATGCCTACCCAGAAAATGAGAAAGGAACTGGTAATGCTGGGCTTTCCACTAAATCATAATAGAAGCCCAGATGGTCTTCAGGTAACGCAGGACTTTGTTATTCCTCTTCATGTTCTAATCTAAAGGCTTCTTTTTAATTCAGACAACTGGCCTCGAATGTAAATTGAGCTCATTTTAAAAGCTAAATTTCATGAGGTACCATTTCATCTCAAGACAATACCTCACCCTGTACAAATATGTCCTTTGCCCTGCTTTCCCTTGAGCCAATCCATCAATGCACTTTAATTCTGCAATTCTATTAAAACCACTATTTGTCTTATGTTTGACATGCCCATTTGGCTTGTATTTTCTCTGGCCCTGGTAGAAAACCATCCCTAAAGGTATAAGTCCTTAGTAATAAACCCTTAATGTCCTCTTTGGCATCTGCACTGGTCTTTTGTTCATTTGAACCTCAAGAGAATTTTTTATTTTGACTTTCGAGGTCACTTTGCCCCCCCCACACACACACACACCGTGGTAGTGCAACTGTGTTAGAACTAATTTCTAATAATCCCTTAAAATAACTAATTTCAGCTTTCACTGATTTAACCTAGTATCCTAGTACCTGAAATTTTTGACTGTTTTTTAAGAAATGGAATGCTGTCAGTTTAACTTGCTTTTTTATTGCTCCTCATGTTAAAACAAATATGAATCCATTCTAGCCATAGACAAATCATCTTATTTCAGATGTCTAGTCACCAAAATGAGTACCTTGAGACTAAGACTAGACAGGAATCTGGTATCTATTCTTCTCCAGTATGCTGGAACTGTACCATGTCAGACACATGAGGAGTAGGAGTCCATTGTTGCAATGTTTAGTTCCTGAGTACACAATCCTAAAACATGTATGACCTAGAATAGCACCTGCAGTCATACAGGGATTCCCTCATTCATGAAACAGATTTGCTTAACAAAGGGAAAGTACCCAAGGGAATCACTTGGCTTTGGTGGATCTTCTCAGGTGACAAAGAGAGGAAAAGCATCTAAAAGCCTTTCCAAACTGAATTCAGTATGGAATGTATTCCCAATGATTGATTGATTATAATATTCAATAAATTCTTTGCTTCTCCATCATTATACAAAGAAAACCAATTACCACAGTAACCCATTCTAAAAGAAAAAATATTCACACCTTAGATCTTTAAGATGATAGAAAACCTTCTAAAATGTAAATTTACATAGCACACATTTGTGTTCCAGTGGTGTATGATGAGCTGAAAGACTTTCAGACATCACACTGCATTGTATTAGAATGCATTTCTGTGTGGGAAGTAAGCCATAGAATTATGATTTCTATGACAAGAAGAAATGATACAAGATTTCCTACTGGATAAAAGAAGAGTAGTTTCTTTTTTGCATTTTTAACAGATAATAGTAAGAAGCAAATTAAGATGTAATTCACATTCAGATAAATTTAAGAGTGATCTAAGCCAGGCGGTGGTGGCACACACCTTTAATCCTAGCACTTGGGAGGCAGAGGCAGGTGGATTTCTGAGTTTGAGGCCAGCCTGGTCTACAGAGTAAGTTCCAGGATAGCCAGGGTTATACAGAGAAACCCTGTCTCAGAAAACCAAAATAAGAAAAAAAAGAGAGAGAGAGAGTGATCTAAATGTTTTATTTTAAAATGTTAGGATTTACCAAATACTAGAGACAAGAAACATGGGCTTGGGAGCAAGGCATCTAAAAATCTAACCAAACTGAATTTAGTATGCGATTTATGTAGTCCCAATAAAGTATTTCAAAGGACAAATCATGCCCTTTGGAGCATTTGAATTTATAGAACAAAACAATCTAAAGGATGACATAAAATGTGTAGGATGGCCTAAATGTGAACTGTTGTTATGTAACACACTTGGGTCTGTCGAGAGGAGAGAGATTGCCATCATCTTTACCTTCAAATTGAGTGGAAAACCATTTCTGAAGCCTCTTGGAAGATAAGCCACCAAAGAATGTGATCTAGAGTGATTAAATAATTTTATATTGAATATTGTATCCACATAACCATATATGAACAATTTGAAGCTATCGTATTTAGTCAATTTGCATTACATCCAAAGCAATAGATCCAAAAAAAAACCTCAAGTCATTGTTGGCTTAGCCCCTGTAGTTCTGACAATACCCACGAGGGGAAGAACATTAAAAGAATCACGAGCTCACTAAAGCACAGAGAAAACTAACTGAAATAGCAAACATTCAAAGAAGAAATATAGCTATGAACATTCCACATAAAAGGGTATTTGAAGACATCAGAATAGATTATTTGATACAGAGCAGGGTTGAATATGACAGTCTCAGTCTCTTTATTTCCAAACAACTCAGCTTAGCTCTTCCTCCTGAACAAGTCAACTCAAATAAACAAAATACTCTCCTCTTCATTGTCACCACTCAGACATGGGCATGGAAGAGCTAGCCCGGCCCCTCCGCAGATACCACGTGGCTCTCCTTAGTTGATGGCTTCCTATGCCTTTATGTGGGAGGAGAAAGTCTCATCCTCCCTAGGGGTGGTGGTAGGATGTGAAGAGGGTTGGCCACTAGGAATCTGACCATGCTCCAGTGAGTATATAAACAATACAAAACAGACTTGCCTTTTCCTTTTTGTGGTTTAGGGGGTGGTATAGGCATGAGAAAGAAGACTGAGAGATGAGCATAATCAGGTGCATGATGTGAGATTCCCAAATAAACGATCGATCAGTAAATAAATAAGTAGAAATGAATGTAACATAAAATTTAGTCTAGAAGGATTAAATAATTTTATATTGGATATTTATGACAAATAACCTAATATGAATAGTTTGA
>JADRCD010200982.1:0-17879 GCA_019843815.1 Montemys delectorum
AGGAAATGGAGCTTAATTAAGAGCAGTGAAGAAACAGGCATAATAGATATAGTCATGATCTATTATCTATGTGCTGAGAACTGAATTTATATTCTCTGCAAGAAGTATTCTTAACTGCTGGTGAGAGATCAAATTTTGTGGTTCAAACTCTATCTTAGAAAAGCTGATCTAAGTTTTAACTCAGGCAACCTTACAGGCCAGTACTTAGCACCAGTTTCCAGGTTATCCCCCAACAAGACCAGTGTGCAGCACCAATCTTCCTGTTATTCGCTGAACAAAACTGCACACACATACACACCCCAGGTTACAAACATGTTCCTGCCTAATAAGCACCAATCAGAAGAAAAGCAGAAATTATGTTTATGCTTTGGCTCCTAGCACCAGCCAATTATGTTAAAAAGCCACTGCAGCACCCCCACCCCACTCCAATTAGATGTTTGCCAGGCTAGAAACACTTACCCCTGCACTTGCTACTTCCTATAAAACTTTGTCCAGATGAGTGTTCTGGGCTTTTACTCCACCAAAACCATCCTGTGGATCAATGGTGAGTCTAGTGCAAACTCAAGTTTCTGAAGAAAGACCCTTGTGTGATTGCATTGGATCAGCTCCAGACTGGTCTCTTTGAGGATCCATGAACCCGGTACTATACTGGTGTCCCCAAACTAAGCCTTTATGGAAACTATAAACCAGATTACTGGTGAAAAAATTATATAAGACACATTATAGTTTAGAAATAATATCAGTAAAGCATAACTATAATTGGCAAAATGATTTACAGAAAATAAAATTTTTCCTTTTAGGTAATTAATTTGTAACCAGATAAGTTGAAATTTCCTATTGTGCAAATACATTATATATGAAGAAATGGAAGAGATCTAACTTCAGTCCCAAGTTATTATTTATAAGATCAATGGTAAGAATGTATGCCCGGAAAAGTTTTCCAGTTTTATTAAAGACACAGAAGTGAATAAATCATAATATCAGAGATAAAATCCAGAATAGCAAACAGTGTGTATTTTCAGAGTCAAGGACGCTCACTGCTTACTGATTGTAAAACTTGCCAGCAGACAGAACTCCACAGCTCACACTGAGATGAGCAGCAGCATGCTAAAGGAAATAAATAGTATAAGCAAGTATGAGCAGAGCCAGATGCTACAACCAGTGAACTGGGGAAATAATAATACTCTATATAACGTCCAAGTGACTACTATTATCTATTTTGCATGGTTTTAATGCGATTTCATGAAGTATTTGCAAAAAATGTAACATGGCATTTGAAAAATCAATATATTTCATAACCCCTTCCCATTATCCCAAACACAGCTGAAGCCCACCATTCTTCTGCCACATCGCAATCCATCTATGATTGTTTTTACTTGCAAATATTGATGGTATTGAAGAAGAATAAATTGTGTGTCCTCAAAGGAAGCAAGACTGCTTTGAAAACAGCAAAAGAGAAAGCAGTCTTTTCCCCTACCAAACATAGATCTGCATATGCCTCAAGCAAAAGTACAATAGTACTGAAGTATTGTTTCATAGAAAATCATTTATGAAAAATAACTTTCTAAAAAGACTCATGTGCTGGTTAGTTTTAACTGGCATCTTTATAGGATCCAGAATCTCTTGGAAAAAGAATCTTAATTATCTATATTAGTATTGGTCTCTAGGTATATCTGAGAGAATACATTTGTTCACAAGCAAGCACGTAAGCAAGGATGAATATATTCTCAACTTCTCTTGGCTGTGGATAGGATATGACTAGATGCTTTGAATTTATCTTTCAACTCCTTTCAAATGATGGACTGTAAAGTGGAACTATGTGGGAACAGAACTGAGGATGGGGAGAGGAGTGAGAAGAGACAAAGTCACAAGATCAATCCCAGGAATAAGACTCCAGAGACCAACATCAGAGTGTAGATCTAGGTTAATTGAACAGCACATAAGCTTATATATATTATTTGAGCCAATCCCAAGTTTCTAAATACTCGACCAATCATATCTTGTCTTGCTACACCATCTCCATGCCCTAATGAAAGCCTTAAGAGACAGGGGTGGGGGCATCTTCACCTAGTAGAATTTCCCTGAAGATAAGAAGTTGCCATAAGTGGGTTCCATTTTGTTGTCTCCTTGGTGTTCTAGGAGCCATCATAGATCTAATGCTGAATGTGTCAGATGGCAAAGACCCCAATAGAGAAGTTAGGGGAAAGACGGACAGAACTGAAGGGGTTTTCAACCTCAGGAAGAACAACAATATGAACCAATCAGACTCCCCAGAAATCCCAAGAACTGAAACACAAACCAAAGAATACACATGGAGGGACCCATTGCTTGAGCCACAAATGTAGCAGAGGATGACCTTATCTGGCATCAGTGGGAAGGGAGGTCCTTGGTCCTGTGAAGGCTTGATGCCCCAGTATAGGGGAATGCTAGGATTATGAGGTGGGAGTGGGTGGGTGGGTGGGTGGGGGAGAACTCTCATAGAAGCAGGGGGAGGGGTTAGGATAGGGGATTTTCAGAAGAGAAACAAAGAAGGGTGATAACACTTTAAGTGTAAATAAATAAAATAACTAATAAAAATTTTAAAAAGACTCTTTGAGAAGTCACAGGAGCCTGTGGCACCTCACTCTCTCTCACTCTTTTTCCTTCATAAGGTTGGCCTCTACATCACCTGCAGAACTGCATAACGAATGTTTTCTCCCTTAAGTGTTGTCAAGATATTTTACACATCAACAGAAACCCAATTAGAACAATTAATTAACGAGTTGAAAGATTAAGATTAAGAAACCCTAAGCTAAGCATTAGAAGTTGAATCCAGATTGTTCAGAGAAAGATTTCCGTGTGCTTCAGATAGATAAATGTTAATTACACATTTACTAACATCCATTGAATGCAAATCTAGGGTAGTTAATCCATTAAACATTGTGTGGTATAGTCCTCCACTCAAGAAACTTAGACTTTATCAATGTTAAAATCATTCTGCAGTATAAAGTGTTAGGAGTTAAAACAAAAGGAAAGGTACCTTGTTTCTGGAATGCTCTGAAAATTGTCAGAAGAGAAGCATTTTAGATGCCTTTGAAGAGAGATCTCTCACAGGATCAGATACTCTAGGAGCCCAGATCATGGAATGCTGTGAGTACAGGCTTACATAGACAGAACAGGTAAAAGGAATAGTGGAGGATAACTGAATGTAGAGTGCATGAAAGAAAGTCAGGCCAGTTATCATGTAAAACTAATTGGGAAGCCACAATGAGAGTCCAGAGTAAGCTGGGGCCAGTATAATAAAAGGATTCAGATCCCAAAGGATAGAAGATGAAAGCAAAGCTTTGCTCAAACAGGGCAAGAGTGGGGATGTTGAGGAGCTGGTAGATAACAGACACCAGGGTGAGTAGGACAGGAACTGAAGGACTTGTAGGCCTCACTTCCGGAGGACCAGGTTAACAAGAACATTTTCTTTATCTCTTATCATGGAGTTGTAGTCAATCCTTTTATCTAACAAGGACAGATACAAGCTTGTCCTTAAAAAAGTAAATGATTTTATTTTAAAGACTGTTCTTTGATAGATCATCTGGACAAGATAAAAAAAATCATTCCAGTCATAATGAACCAACATTAATTATTTCTTCCTTTGTGGAGCCATGTTTAAGACAAAAGAAGAATATTTGTATATACTATAAACATGTAAAATAAAAATTATCACACCCTATGTGACATTTTTCTTTTCTCTTAAATACTGGGATCAGCTTCCATAGGAATTTATTTTGAGAGTATTAACTCATGGATATTCACATATATAAATCAAAAACATCATCTGAGTGTGAGTGGGGAAAAAAAGGAGAATGGTCACATTTAAATCATTAAACATATGACCAAAGTTCATACTATACGGTCACGGTATAGTGCCCAAATGTGTTGTGGTAAATGTGCATTTAAAAATATATTCTAGAAATTTTAAATTAAAGACTTAATGAATCTCAATGACAATATTATTTATCTAGTTATTGTGCACTGATATATTCTGAGCTAAATCCAGTAGTAACATAATGTGTTCCAGACATAAAAATTAGTCAAAATAGATAAGATCTCTGACAATAACTTTGGGCTATCAACGAAAAAACATAGAATTAGTAGATTGTTCTTAGACCGCAAAATTGGTGTATTACATCTGGAAGAAAGGCTCCAGGCAGAATGGATATTAAGTAAGGCTCCCTGGAGTAGGTGACTAAGTTCATTGTCTTTTTGTTTACAACATGTCTGAAGCTAAAACTGAAATGAAGCAGATGACACCTGATTCAGACAGAAAGTATTCTCTGAAAACAGTGGATGTAAATCCATTAAAAATGACAAGGATAAAGGCAGGAGAAAGTGTCATCTGCTTTTCATCTTATAATATTTTCTATTGATTCCATGAATACTGCTGAAGTAAAATAGGATAACATTTGAATAAAATAATGCCCAGCATGTCAGATGTATTCTTATGCCATGTTTTCCTTGATCTTCATTATTGGAATGATAGCAGGCACCTCAGAAGTAATATAGAGAAAAATTACTTTCAACCAGTTATCATTACCTAATGGTGGATAAATCTTCTGTCTGGATACACATTTATTGGATACACAGAAAAATGAAATGTGTTTACTTTCATGTAATCATGAATACTGATGATGATCTATGATGCTCACCTGGCAAGATTCTCATGAGTGTCTCCTTATGTAGCAGGTGGTAATGTAGTGCTGTAATTCACAACAGGACAAGCACTTATCTCTTATTATTCTCAGCTCAGTCATACAAAGCACACATTAAATAATGTACATAGGATGCTCTTTTTTCCAGATCCAAATGAACTCTGAAGTCTTTCTCTATTAACCTTAACTATCAACACATACTCCATTCCTTTTAAATTAAATATTTAACTTTTTCATACAGAGAAAAGAATTTGATTTTTGTATCCTCTATTGCCACCAAGGCCTACTATCCTAGATTCATTTTCTGCTTATTACGATGAAGAACATAACAAGCAATCTGTACCGAGTCTATTTTCCTTCCACCCCTGTCATTGATTGTGGAAGTTCCAATTATAACTATGGAATGGAAAAATGTCCCTCATAAGCTCATGTACTTGCATACTTGGTCCAATGTGTGGTGTGGTTTGGGGACGATAATGTTTAGGATGTGGAGCTTTGCTAGAGAAAGTACTTCACTGTGAGTGGTGAGAATAAGCTAGGCTCTTCTAAAGTAAAATAGACATTCAATAAGCAATTAATTTGGTATAATGATCCAAATCAAAAGAAAATTAATAGTAACATGATCTCAGTATTTCTAAAAAATGATCATAAAAGAAACAAAGAATGCAGTTGGATTAAAGTCCTTTATATAGCTTTAGTTTTTAGTTATTACTAGTGAAAATGTCAATTCTATTCCCTCTTAAAGGAAGTTTTATCGAACTAAAGCAAACTACAAATCCTCAAATAGTTTACTTCTGAACTTTGGTGTTGTTTTTTTTATGCTTATTCTGATTTCATTTCATTTGGGTTTTGTTTTTTTAATAGACAAATACTTAGACAGAGAGGTTACTATTGAAAGGACATTGCTATGTTGATTAAATATTAAATAATTAATGTATTTGAGCATTTCACTTTCCACCCTTTACAGGAGAATGACTGCTAGAAACCTGGTAACAATGAATGTCTCATGGAGAAAGTGAAGTACTCTCTGGTTCAGTGTACTGAGCATGAAATTAAGACCTTAGTGTTCAAAGATTTTCAAACAATAAGGCCTAAATACAATATGGCATAAAAACAGACAACCTGAGTTTTTGATGGACAACATAGCAGACAGTTAGAATTTCATAATCACCACAGAGCTAACATTATACCAATCTTTCTTTAGGCCCAAACCAGGTCCCCCGCTGCAAATGTGTGTAGTCATTAAGACATTTGCGTGTCTGGATTTATTCAAGCTTGACTAATCCAATAGTCCATAATATATTTTGGGATTACTGTTTGTACTTTTTCACTTTGATCTAATTTAACTAACTCTTTGCCAGAAGGATAATATATCAGTTGCTAAGATAATTTCAATATACAAAGCCTACTACTAAAATAGTAATAAAATAGTAGCATTCATTTCCCTGAGAAGCCTGAAGTGCATGTGGCACTTGCCTCTGTGGTATTTCTTCTCTGGTTCTAGTTACATGGTCCTGATATTACATAGTACACATATTATCAATCAATGATTTTCCTTATTTGTTTTGTTAGACTGAGTTTCAGTCAAGCATTTTTACCACGGTTCATGTACAAATTAATAAAAGTAAAATACAGTACTAGAAATCCACCTTGAAAATATAGGTGATGTGATAGAAAAAATACAAACATTTATTTCTTAGTATGGTGAAAATTTATCATTTCATGACAAGCTTAGACATCTGTCCTAGATAGTTTTCGGCCACAAGCTGCTCAACTTTACAGGAGCTTGACTCATGTGAAATCTCTCCTTTAACACGTGCTTTCACAATTCCTGTGGAGGGAAAAACGGTACCAGACACAGGTGCTGTATATTACTTCACATCTCACATCACTTCTCAAAGTCAGAAGGCTACTCATCTCAAGCAGTATATTCCAGAAACTGACAAAACATAGACTCATTATTACTTCTAATACTTGACACATCATCTAACCAAGACATTTGTTATAGCTTGCCAAACTGAATTTAAGGTCACAAGATTATGAAATAACAGAGATTGAATATTATTCATTAGTTCAATATTCATTAATGAATATTGTTCATTAGTTTTTATAAATAACTTCATGAAATTGGTGTGTCATGAAAAGTATGGCTTTTAACCTGGTTTTATAATAGCAGAGTATACTTGTACATTTTTAACAGTGTGTGTCTGTGTGTGTGTATGTATCTGTTTGTGTGTGTGTGTGTGTGTGTGTGTGTGTAGCTGTGTTGTTGTATTGTTATGAACACCAAGCCATGCTGTTAGAGGACAACTTGTTGGAGTCTTCTCCTTCCTTCAGGTTGTCAGCTTTAGCAGTGATCACTGTTACCCACTAAACCATTTTACAGGGCCAATATTTTTTGATGTTTTAAAGCAAAATTCCCAAGTAATTTTTGAAGTGAACATCATTTAAGATTCTGATAACTTCTAGGTCTTCCCAGGATAATAATTTCAATCTCAAGTAATGGTAATTAAGTGTTGTAAAATGATAAATTTATAGTTATGAACATAAAGACTAAGAATTTAAGTTTTTTACTTATATTTATGTATTAAAATAGTATACTTCCAGAACACATGAAATTATTTAAAGAATTATTTAGACGTACACATTCTAAACACACCAGCTAACTGGACCTGACTCCTTACATCTCATAACAACTAAATAGTGTCACAGTGGCCAGATTTAAAACTGTGGACCTTGGGCTGTATTTTGGGAAATCAGGGTAAAGGTCATTTTAAGACTCTAGGGGCATTGATTGGATGAACTTCTCTCGGTTCACAGAAATAAAGACAGGTATACAAGTATTGCTCCTTGCTCGATCAAACTTTAGTAAGGAACTTTAAAAATCAAACAAAAAACCATAAAGAGTGGATTTCAAACAGATACATATTTCTCACAAATTCCAGCAGGAAAAATGCATGGTTCTATGCAACAATAGCATGTGTACAACAGCAAGCCTGTACTGCCTTCAACCATGGAGGTACCTTTAATGCTCAAGTGTTAAGTGGGGGCACCTGGAATATGATTGGCAGTAGAATACTGCTGTTCTGCTATGGTCTCCGAACTTATAGTTCTATAAGGGTCTAAAGGAAATAAAATATTTTCTTGTTTTGTGCTGTTTGTATAATATTGTTTGATATTGATTTTGAGAGCTAAGCCTGTGACTGTTAATTTTGATTTTTAACTTGATGGATCTGGAAGCTTCTAAGAGGCATGCTTCCAGACGAATATATCATCAGTGCAGGCGAGGTAAAGGATGAAGACCCTCACAAGTTTTCACCAATGAAGTATCTAAATAGAGATCAGGATACGAGGGCATTTTATAGTCTTTTGAAGGTTACTTCACTTTGGGTTTTTAAGAAAGCCCTGTTTAATAAAGGCCTGTTAGTTTGCAATTCCTTACTCCTGCAATTTCTTGTTTGGAAAGTTCAGACTTTATTTATACTTGATGTTTCAGTTCTGTGCTTAGAAGAGAAAAATAATCAATATGACATGTAAAAGAAAAAATGCATTGGACCAATTAAAGAGGCAAGAAATGTTTCAATACAGCTGGTGTAGGAGAAAAATAGATCAAACTCAGTTTTACCAAAACAGAGAACAACAACGGAGGTTTTAAGTTGAGACCTTGAAAATATTAGGACAATGCTATTAGGAGTGAATCCTTTCAACAGTCACAGGTTTATCAGCATTTATTGATTGTTATTTATGAAAGATGTCTAATCTTTTGATGATGAAATTCTAAAAGAATGGATTCAGGTCCTTAAAGATTTCTGGTTGTATATGTGTATGTGTATGTACTATGTATATGTATACATATATGTACATGTATATGATGTATGTATAAAATCTTCCTTCAGCTATCATTTATCTAAAGCACTTACTAGAGTAGTAGGACTTCATACCTACCTCTCTTTTCCATGTTGAGATTTTATCTGGCTTGGGCTTATTCAATCTTATATGTGTAATCCAAATGTCTGTGAATTCCTATGTGCAACTGTCCTAATGTGTACAGAAATCAGTGTTTTATTGTAGTCATCCATCACCTCTGGCTCTTACAATACATCCCACTTCCCCAATGATCTCTGGCCCTTAAAAGGATGGGCTTAACATAGACATCCCATTAGGTGATGAGTCCTCCACTCTCATATATTCTCTGTACCATGGCCACTTTGGGGTCGCTAAGTTAATAGCCAGCTACAAAAGGAAGCTTTTCTGATGAGGACTGAGAGATGCACTAATCAATGGTTATAACAGTAAAAATTAACAGTACTATTGTGTCCCATTAGCAGAAAAATAGACTCTTCCCTAGGGACTGTGACCTATCTAGTCACAGGTTATTGGCTTTAATAACTGTGCCACCTTGTGGACTGGTCCCTTAATCCAATCAGAAAGTGGTTGGTTACAACAATGACACTGATGCCACTATTTCTGTTGCTTAAAATACTTAATATTGAGATAAAGTCAATATGTGCAGAATTGATTGAAAAGTATCATCATCATCATCATCATCATCATCATCATCATCATCATCATCATTATACAGGTAGAGAGATTGGGGAGCTGAGTTTCAAGAAACTTAAGATGTCATATTGCAGGTCTTTCTCCTATGGCTTTTTCATATAATGTATTCTACAGAAATGACAAGGAAAAATGCTTGAATCATACAAATCCCTGAATTTATTTATTTTAATCTGGTTTATGAATATTAAATTTTTCCAATATAGATACAGTGAACTATTGACAGATGCCAAACAAATAAAATTCTTCATTATTCATTATTATAACTTAAAAGAAACAACCTGCTACTGCAATTCAGATGTTGCCAGTGCCCTCTATTTTCTTTTCCTCACTTCCTCTCTTCATCCTTTTCCTTCATTCTTTTCCTCACTTCTTCTCTTCGTCCTTTTCTTCCCTGTATCCTTTTCTTCATTCTTTTTCCCATCTTTCTGCCCTTCTCTTTGTGTTTTCCTTTTCAAACCGCTATTAGCAGCATCATAGTCCAGCAGAGGAACATGACTTAAAGGATATAAATGGGTTGACAGCTTACTTGAAGCTTTACAGTTCAGAAAAATACAGCTCTTGATAGAAACATACCATGAGATACATCTTGAAAACTAAAATAGAGAAGGCCATGCTGTATAAAGGCATAAATTCGATAATCCCACAGTACTTACCATTTTTAACACAAGTTGAAACTCTAAGAATTTTCTGTGGGGTGTGAAAAGATTCCTATGTTTCAAACATTGCATTGAGTGTCAGTGGGCAGTGGACACAGAGAGATATCATTTCCACTTGTTTGCCCTCTTTAAAATACAGTGATCCTAAATTAAATTAAAGGGTTGCTAGTATGACCTAGAGCTGACAGGAGAAATAGACACATGCACCCATCTGGAATCGACAAGTTATATCTAACTGATAACACCTTGCAAATGAAAATTCTGTTTTCTCTATGGAGTCTCAGTAGGAAAACAAACTACTTTTTATATGTTTTGGATATTAGCCCTCTATCAGATGTGGGGTTAGTGAAGATTTTTTTCCCAATCTCTAGGTTGCCAATTTGTCTTATTGACCATGTCCTTTGCTTTACAGAAGCTTTCCAGTTTCAAGAGGCCCCATTTATCAATTCTTAATCATAGAACATGAGCCGTTGGAGTTCTGTGTAGGAAATTTCCCCCTGTCAGTGAGTTCAAGGTTCTTTCCCACTTTCTCTTCTATTAGATTCAGTGTATCTGGTTTAATATTGAGGTCCTTGATCCACTTGGACTTGAGCTTTGTGCAAGATGACAAATATGGGTCTATTTTCATTCTTCTACATACAGACAGACAGTTAAACCAGCACCATTTATTGAAGATGCTTTCTTTTTTTCCATTATATATTTTTGGCATCTTTGTCAAAGATCAAGTGACCATAAGAGTGTGGTTTTATTTCTGGGTGTTCAATTCTATTCCATTGATCAATGTGTCTGTCTTTGTACCAATACCATGCAGTTTTTAATCACTATTGCTCTGTAGTATAGCTTGAGGTCAGGGATGGTGATTTCCCCAGCTGTTCTTTTATTGTTAAGAATTGTTTTCTTTATTCTTGGTTTTTTGAATTTCCAGATAAATTTGAGAATTGCTCTTTCCGTATCTTTGAAAAATTGTGTTGGGATTGTGATGGGGACCGCACTGCTATAGATTGCCTGTGGTAGGATGGCCATTTTTCCTATGTTAATTCTGCCAATCCATAAGCATGTGACATCTTTCCATTTTCTGAGCTCTTTGATTTCTTTCTTGAGAGACTTGAAGTTATTGTCATACAGATCTTTTACTTGTTTGGTAAGAGTTACCCTAATATATTTTATATTATTTGTGGCTATTGTGAATGGAATTGCTTCACTAATTTCTTTCTTAGCCTGCTTATCATTTATCGTTGTATCCTTGTATAAGGAAGGCTACTGATTTATTTGAGTTAACTTTATATTTGGCCACTTTTTAAAAGTTGTTTTATTAGCTGGAGAAGTTCTCTGGTAGAATTTTTGGGGTCACTTATGTATACTATCATATCATTTGCAAATAATGGTACCTTTATTTCTCCTTTGCTAATTTTACCCCATTGATCTCTTTGTATTGTCTTATTGTTCTAGCTAGCACTTCCAGTACTATACTGAATAGATATAGTGAGAGTAGGCATCCTTATCTTGCTCAAGAAGATAACCACTAAAAAAAACACAAAACCTGATCAAAAAATGGATGTATAGAGATAAACCAAGACTTCACAACAGAGGAATCTTGAATAGCTGAGAAGCACCTAGAGAAATGTTCAAAGTCCCTAGTGATCAGAAAAATTCAAATCAAAAGGACCCTGAGGTTCCACCTTATACAAATAAGAATGGCTAAGATCAAAACCTCACGTGACAACACATGGTGAAGAGGATATAGAAAGAAGGAACACTCCTTCATTGCTGGTGGGATTGCAAATTGGTACTACCACCCTGGAAAACAATCTGGAGGTTCCTCAGAAAATTGGAAATAGATCTACCTGAAGACCCAGCAATACCAAGTGATGCCCTACCATGCCACTGGGGCATGTGTTCCACTATGTGCATAGTGGCCTTGTTTGTGATAGCCAGAAGCTGGAAACAACCCAGATGTTTCAAGACAGAAGAATGGATACAGAAAATGTGATTCATTTACACAATGGAATACTACTCAGCTATTAAGAACAAGGACATCCTGAGTTTTTCAGGCAAATGGATGGAACTAGAAAAAATCATCCTGAGTGAAGTAACTCAGACCAAAAGGACATGCATGGTATGAACTCAGTAATAAGTCGATATTAGCCAAAAAAAAAAAAAAAAAAAAAAAACTGAAAAGAAAAGAAAAGAAAAGAAACTAAAAGAATATCCAATATACAGTCCACAGAACTAAAAAAAGTTGACAAGCTGAAGGGCCCAAGTGAGGAGTCCCCAGTCCCACTTGGGAAGGAGAAGAAAGCAATAACAAGTGAGGAGAGAAGCAAGAAGGAAGGATCTGGGAGGGAAAATTGATGTGGGGTGGGGGAAAAGAGGGGAACCTGATCTGGTATTGGGTGAGGAAAAAGGACTGAAGCCCTGAGAGCTAGCAGAAAGAATGAAACAGGCAACCTCAGGAGGTAAGATGCTGTGGCAAGGGACCCTCCAGAGTGCATTATAGACCTGTGAGGTGAAAGAATCTCAGGACTCAAAGGAAGGGACCTTAGAAGAAATGCCGGACAGCAGGGAGAAGGAACTTATAGAGCCCACCTCCAGCAGGAAGGCAGGGCATCAATTGAGGGAGGGGGTTGCCATCCCACAGTCCCACTCTGACCCATATTTGTTCCTATCTGAAAGAATTACAGGGATGGAAATGGAGAGGAACCTGAGGAAAGGTCCAGAGACAGGCCCAAAGTGAGATTCAGCTCAAGGGAGATCCCAAGGCCTGACACTATTACTGAGGCTATGGAGCACTCACAAAAAGGTACCTATTCATGATAGCACTCCAGTACAGCCAACAAGTAGCTGAAAGAATTAAATGCAGATATTTGTACCCAACCAATGGAGCTGCTGACCCCTGTGGTTGAATTAGGGAAAGGCTAGAAGAAGCTGAGGAGGAGGGTGACCCTGTAGGAGGACCAGCAGTCCCAATTAACTTGGAACCTCGAGATCTCTCAGACACTGGACCACCAAACAGGCAGCATAAACCAGCTGATATGAGGCCCCCAACACATATATACAGCAGAGGACTGCTGGGTCTGCGTTCAAACAGAGAAGATGCACCTAACCCTCAAGAACTGGAGGCCTCAGGGAGTTTATAGGTCTCCTTGGGTAAGGGGTGGGGATTGGGGACACCCTCATGAGACTGGGGTTGGGGAGCAGGTATGAGATAGGCAACAGTTGGTGGACCAGGAGGGGGGAATAAAATCAGGAGTGTAAATAAATAAATAAATAAATAAGTGACATAGCAAACAAACAAACAAACCTACTCCTAGGGATGGTCTGAATGCTCAACACTACATAACTGAAATAAAACAGTGCAATAGCATCTTGGGGATTGCTTGTCTCATAATGTCATGTTAAGGTATTTTTTTATTATATTTCAGTTTTATTTTATTTTATTTATATTTTTCTCTATGGCTTCTAGATTACTATTACTATGGAATCTTGAGTGTGTAAACAAGTGAGTCTTTTTGTCCAATCTGTTTCTTGTTTCTTTCTTTGGGTTCTTTTCCTTCTCTTTGTTTTCTTTATACTATTCCAATGTTTTACTGTTATTTTATCTGATTTATTTTATTATTATTCCCTAGGAGCCTGTTAATTTTCTCTTGAGAGGCAGAAAGGGGGTGGACCTGGACTAGTGGAGCAGTGAGGAAGAACTGGAAGGAGAGGGAGGGAAATCTGTAATAGGGATATATTTTGTAAGAGAAAAAAAATCTATTTTCAAAATAGAAAATAATTTCAAAAAATGCTAACAAGATTCTGAAGCATTTCTGCGAAATAAAATAGTCTAACAGAGAAAGCAATCTTCTGAAGTGGAAACTTGAGGGATCTTTGGAAAGTCAGTTGGATGGTGTTCCACTGGGGCAAACACAGGAAGAAGTGTTTCATTAAAGTGGACACAGGTGTGATAGGTTAAGCCAGACTCATAAAGGAACATTTCACTGAAGCAGACACAGAAGAGAGGATGTTCTGCTACAGCAAGCACATGAAAGGACATGTGATGAAGGATTCTTCACTAACATCACTTATGCACTGGTCCACCTTACATTTCATAGTTAAGTTGTATTTGTCGGGAATCTATAGAGAGAAACACCAAAAAAACATTTGGTGGTGTCCTGCAGCTTTCTGCTGCTTTCTTGGACTCTGACTGATTGGATGCACATGCTAAGGCAAGACCCTTGCTGAGGGAGAACATGTGGAGGACACCTGATGTTTGGAGAGTATAGATAGGACTCCACAGAGTGACTGAGACAGAGCTTGATTTGCTGGCACAACTAGCTCTTCCCTTCCCAACTGAGAACTTCTCCTGGAGTCCCTCCTTGTTCCTCCTGCTGACTTGAGCCAAGACTGAGGTCTGGCTATATCAACTAGGTCAAGTCACTGCTGTTGCTAACCTGACTCTACTGAACTAGACTGGGGGTGTATCTGTGAGATGTTTGTGAGTGGATCAAGCTGCCACAGCCAGCTAACCAGTGAATTGAACTGTCAATTTCCAAGCACAGACAGGAGTTGCTCCAGGGAACCTTTCTAAAGAGGTCCACTTCCCCCACCCAGTATCCTTTCTTTTTCACTAACTCTGGTGGGTGGTGGGTTTCAAGGAAGGTTAAAACATTTAAGAACTATCATTAAAAATAGGATTTGAAAAAAACTAAAGTTACAGTCATCCCTCTAATAAGCAGCCTTAAAGAAGAAAATCTACAATGTACAATTTAAAAAGTGTGAATAGTCCAAGGACAAGAACATGTAGAAGGAAAAATGTTTTCAAAGTTACCAGAGATCCAACATCTGCTTGATATTAATTCATAGGTAAGTCATATACAGTACTGACCAGATGCAAAACTCACATATAAGAAAGCCACTTTTATTCAAGCTCTTTTTCAGTTTAACTTGTCTTGGAAGAACATCAGAACAAATAACCTCCAAGCAATCTGTCCGTGGCAAAAGAATAAAATGATCTGGGCCAATGACTTTGCTTAAAGAGTTTCTTCACTCAATACCCATTCCTCAACTCCTAACTGCCTATCACTGCACAAATGAGTACAATAGTTCTGTGTAGCCACAAAAACTGTGTGGTCCGGAGAAATTTATGCTGACCTCCTGGGGTGTTTATGAATAACTTATTCTTTCCGTTGCTTAAAATGCTTAATATTCAGACAAAGCCAATTTAGTCAGGCAAAAGTTGTACTGGTCAAATAATGTCTGAAAAAAAAATACCACTCAACATAAGGAAAATGAATCTGAGAGCAGCAATGACAGTTGCTGGTTTGTAGATTTATCAGCAGCATACAGCACAATAAACCACCTAAGCCCATGTGACAAATTTCACAATATGATGAATGACAATCATTTACTAGAGTTCACCTGAAGATTTTTTTTTAAGCAAGAATAAGGCAATAGCTTGAGCTCTCAGGAAAGAAAGAAAAAAGCAATTTATAGTCTTTCCTTCTTTTCTCATTACTCTCCCTTCCACTAATTTTTGACCTGTTCTCCCTCTCTTATTTCTTTTATCCTTTTATGCCTTCATTTGTAACAATGGTGTGTTCAGGGCAGGACTTTAACCTTTTTCAGATGGTTTTACATTGCCAGGGAAGAATTATGTTGATAAATCAACAAAGCAGCATAATACTTTTTACATAAGAATCTCCATCTTAGATTTAAAAAAAGGAAAGAAAGGACATGAGTGAGGTTTATTGACTCATTGGTTAGAAACTTTAATCATGTGAGGTTCCAGTGGAGATCCTCTAGCTTTCTTTTCCTAAGGTATCACAGACTTCTTGGGAAGGAGTTTCAATCTAATGTAAAATCATTTCCATTTTATTTTTAATGGATTTTCTAAATAAAGTGAAAGTTCTAGATTTAAGGGGTTCTTTGGCATTCTTTTGTGTATTCTGATTTCAGGAGACACTCTCAGAGCATGGGATTAGTTAGAAGAAATCGAAAGTGTACTATGTGTCCTGAAAGAACTGTGATGTTCTCTGTCTGTCTCTGTCTGTCTCTGTCTGTCTCTGTCTGTCTCTGTCTCTGTCTGTCTCTGTCTCTCGGTCTCTGTCTCTCGGTCTCTGTCTCTGTCTCTCTGTCTCTCTGTCTCTGTCTCTCTCTCTCTCTCTCTCTCTCTCTCTCTCTCTCTCTCTCTCTGTGTGTGTGTGTGTGTGTGTATGCATTGACCCTAAGTGCCCCTGTGTGACATATCAGAGTTATAACTGTAAAGACATTTTCCTATATCACTAACAGTTCATGCAAATTCAAGAAAGTAAAGGACGGGAGGACTTGATACTATTCAGTTCAATGGTTGGTTTTAATGATAGACTCAATAAAACATGCCCTTGAGTTAACTGGAAAAGTAACAAATAGTCCTGGATTTAAATTTAATGCCAAATTTAAAATGCAATTAAATTTTCTTTATTTTTTTTTTCGTTTTACTTCTTTCACAATTAGTTGTTTGCTCAATAGCTTTCTAACTTAGGCAAAATGGGCAAAGGGGACGGAGGTGGGAAACTAAAATAACATCTTAAACAGAAATACACAGAATATTCTTGAGTCCAGAAAGTTAGAGCCAAATATCATATAAGGCCTTGGTAGACATGGGAAGGACAGTCAGACTCTAAGTCAGGAGAAATATGTTCATCACATAAACTCCAGGAGATCCTTAGCTTTATATCTTGCCACATCCTAGCCTAGTCTGGCTGGGAATCACAGCCTGAGGGATTAGAGAGATTGCTCATCAGTTAGGAGAATTTGTTACTTATCCCAGAACCTAAGTCAGGGAAGACCTGTAACTAATTCCCAGGGGTTTGACACTGGCCTCAGGGCACAGTCTCATACACCTGGCATGCACACATTCACATGTGCACACACACACACATGCACACACCAAAAAGAAAAATAATGAATAAATAATAATAGATGAATGGGTGGATGGATAGATAGATAGATAGATAGATAGATAGATAAGTAAAACCAATTAAATTTTCATCCTGAATAATTTGAAGCAGAGCTAAATCAGCTCTTAAGTTCTGGTGACTAAGAAATATGACCTTATTTCCACTGTTCTCAACTGTCACTGACATCCTGTTCAAGCTCTCTTCATCAGTGTGAGATAGCTAGGAACTTGAAGAAAGTTTTTAGTTAATAATCATCACACATCTGAATGCCTCCTTGGCTATGATAATGGTGTCATCTCTCACTTCATCTCTCAAGCACTCCCCATTCTCTTCCTTTCCAGAGCCCCTATGGCAGCCAGGAGCCACACAGAGGGTAGAAGGGCAGTAGTCCTTATCGAGTTGCTCATCAAGGTTTACTGAGACATGTGTAACAAAGTTTGACCTCTCTAAGACAGTGTATCCTTCAAAGGCAAAAAGTCCATATTCTGTTACTTACTTGCTAAACTTTGTTTGGCTCTTCCTGATAAGTGGTACCTGGACACTCTCCCCTAAGACATTCTGGTGGCTTCTGGCCTTCCTGTCTGGATCCGTGGGAGCCATGCTGTCAGTGTAACTGTGAATCTGAGTTCCTTGCTCACAAGTTCTGGAACAATGGAAAGAGGTTTCCTAAGAATGTCAGCCAACCAAACAAGAGTGCAGCTGCTACAAATCCATCTAGACGCTAAAGGCCGAGGGATGCTAGAAGAAGTCATGGGAGGCATGTAAAATAGGCTGGCATCATGGAAGAGGCAGTTTTGGATGTCATGCTGTTATCTGTAGCTCCCAGGTTCCATAAATGTCAAGAAAAGCCATTTATTAGAAAGTACTATGAGCCCCGTCTTCTATATAATAATTCCCTTTTCCCTACAATAGGTAATTCTATGGTTAGGAGGTTGGTAAGGCTACGTCTCTCTCCTCCTCCCACCCAAGAGTCTAACAGAAGGGGCTACATTTCCAAGAGAGATAGAGATAGATAGAGAGAGAGAGAGAGAGAGAGAGAGAGAGAGAGAGAGAGAGAGAGA
>JADRCD010200982.1:17889-45787 GCA_019843815.1 Montemys delectorum
AGAGAGAGAGAGAGAGAGAGAGAGAGAGAGAGAGAGAGAGAGAGAGAGAATTGAGGGGAACATTGGGGGTTTTACTTTATGGGGTGACTTTAATCAAAGCTATCATGTACAGCTAAGCCAATGGATTTATTTAGGTCCGTCATTGGTAACAAGGGCAATGGTCCCAAGAGCTGGCCTTGTTTCTATCACTCTCTTCTCACAGGCTTCTACTCATCTTAGGAGGAATTTGTCCTTCCCTCAGAAAGTCTCTTCCCTAGACATTGATTGGGATACACTGATCATTCCAGAATCCCATCCTTAATCTACTTCTGAACTTCACATTTTGCCAACAAAATGCAATCACCTTAAACCCTGGAATGGAAAGAGACTGAAGGAGAAGCAGCAGTGAAGGACAGACGGAGCAGGTCACACAGGTCACCAGCTTTTCCAGTCAGTGTTATTGCTTCTCCGTGGACACATGTGTGTTATGTCTGTGTGTAGAGTGCTTCAGACCCAGTCTCAGCCATCTGCTTCAGCCATTTACAATCTAGCTAAAAAAAAAAAATCTCCCTACCTCAAAGAAGTGCTCAATGGCCATTTTGCCACACCTACAAATTCCAAAAGAGCTGTTTTCTAAGACTCAAGTAACAGAGCTATCACATACAGATTCCTCTTTAATGGGGATGCCCCATTTTTAAAGCTCATTGTTTTGTTTTTGACTCTGCATCAAGTGAAGGACAACAAATTTTGCTTTGTTAAGCTGCTGTTGTTAGAGTCTTGTCACAGCAAAGGGGCAGGCAGGCATCAACATCAGGACACTGAGCAAACAACAGCTTGATTCTTTATTCGTAAAGAGTAGAGAGTTAAAATCTGAAAACACTGAGATTATTAAATGAATGTGCCATAGTGTTTGGGCAGGGCTTGATGTCAGTACTCAGTAAACAGGAGTAACAAATATAACCTACCAATAATACATATGAATATGCTTGATGGCTTTTACTCTTAAAGTGAAAAGCCACTTAGAATCTAGGGGTGTGTTTGTGTGCATTTGTGTGTGTGTGTGCGATTGGGTGCGTGTGTGTGTGTGTGTGTGTGTGTGTGTGTGTGTGTGGAGTGTGTGTGAGAGTGTATGTGTGTGTGTGTTCCAAACTCTTGATATGTGTCATAATGTGCCAATCAATATGTTTGCTTATTTATGGAGTAAATTAATTGATCTATGAATAAATCAAAAGAGATACTCATTAAGGAAGTTTAAGTAGGCATTAAAATATTACTGAAAATAATGAAAACTTAGTCTCCATCCAGCCCCTAGATCCTGTAATGATGACCCTTCCCAAAGTATTACTGGCCACAAATTTCTTTGTGTATAATTGCTATTTCATCCAAATTGACATAAAATGTATATTTTGCAAGTGACCATCTATCTCTTCCTGAGGTATTCAATCTCCATATCTCCTCTCCCTCTTTTTCTCCTGTGGAGCTGGTCATTGTGGATGACCCAAAAACACAAGTAGAGTGTTCTGAAGTAGAAATGCCATCCAACAGGCATGTAAAGATCATAGCCTAGAGACGCTGATCAAAGAGCATGGTACCTTTCCTGGAGCCCTTTCTAGCATTTAACCTGAGCATGGCGTGCACACTGTCAGGTACTGTTCCAGCTAACCTCACAGTGCTACAGCAGCTATGCCTGCTTCTGTGCCACCTCTCCTCTGTTTTTGATCACCGTTACTCTAGTGGGACAATTACAAGAATAACTGGAGAAACCTGGTCAGATTTACCCACAGCTATGGTCCCAGCAACAGATCTAATAAGCTGCCTGAGGTAAATGTGCAATTATACACAGTCGCACAGTGTCTGAATAGTTTATAAATGTCACATCCATATCTTGAGGAAGAGCAATATGCTTCCTACCCTCTCTCACCACCTCAGTAACTGAATGAAAGTGTCTGCTAAATTCGCACTTCGCCATTCCCTCCTCATATGTGTGAGTGTCATTAAAATGTCTACATCATAAATATGTGAAATCTTTTAAAATATTTTTGCCCTGTCCTCTCTAAAAGTATCCCTACATTTTTCTGTCCTTACTTGCCCAAGTGACCCAAGCCGCCACTTTGTCTCAGAGCAGCAGATCACATGTAAGTTGTATGAACATCCGAAACTGTTACCTAGGGAGTCCCAAAAAATGCATTCCTGTATATAGAGCAACCCATAAGAAATATCCTTTGCGTACCCGAAACTGGGACAGCTGGGTTCTTTTTTCCCCCCAAACTGAACCGACTTAAAGTGGCAAATGAGAACAGAAGCCTTCAACTGTTGACTAACTCACTAGCTGGCTTTGTAGCAGCCAGCCGGCATCAAGGTGCACTCAAAATGAAGTCTTTCCCAGACACTACCTAAGGTAAGGTAAAATTCTCTGGAAAGCTGGGTGGGAAACAACAAGAGTATTAACCCAGTTGCATAAGGAACAATGTTGGGCTGCGGCTGGCTGGTGAAGGTTCCTATCACAGGAGCAAGAGGCTGGCTGCAAGGCTCCCTCAGGAGTGCTCTCCTCTCCTCCCCAGGCTGAGAGTTCACCGTGCTGTTTCTCAAGCTATATTTGGCTGAGTGGTTACTTCACTTTCTTTTTCCTCTACTCATCTTCTTCTGTATCCCCACGCGAGGAGAAAGCAACCCAGAAAGAGCCAGCCAGTTGTTCAGGGCTCGTTACTTAATTTCCTCTTTCTAAATAATTCATAAAGGCACTTTTAGCAGCGTGCTTTCCCATGGAGGTGGCTACGCATCCTCTTGCTCCACGCTGTTTCTCCTTCGTTTTTGCGAAGGAGGCGGTTCTGAGTTGAGTTCTGGTCCATCCATTTCTTTCCTGTGTCAGGAGGAGTGGCTGGCTTCAGTGTCTGTTATCAGATTCTGGCTGGTTCAGGCAGCAGCCATCAGTTCACACTTATTTCTACTTCACTTTGTTGTCTAGGCATGATCTGAACCACTCTTTTTGTCCCAATAGCTCATATAACTCCCGGAAACCCCATCTCTCTGCATGGTTGTTCATGACTCCCACCAAGGTCTCTTCATAGTGAGAGTTACATCACATGCATGTGTCTCAATTGTATATTGTATTTATTTTTCCATGTATTAGGTTTGATATCTGCCTAAAATATCTAGTTATGTGTTTAACCATAGTAGTAACCTAGTATATTAGTTAGACATCCTCTAAAAAAAAAAGGAATAAGATTGATATTTATAAGACTGAAATTCATTTTTCTTTTCTTCTTGTTCTTGTTCCTGCTCCTGTCCTTCCTCCTCCTCTTTCTCCTCCTTACTCTCTCTCCCTCTCCTTCCATCTCTCTCACCCTCCATCTCTATCTTTCTGGGTATCTCTGTGCCTAGTGTGTGGCTATCTGCCTGTCTGACATCTTATCTCTGTTATCTGTAATCTATGCACCATTTCCTTCTATATCCATGAATTCTACATCCTCAGATTCACAAGTTGAAATATTCTTAAAATACGCTGATAATGTACATAAGGGTCCTTGTTCTTATCCCTGCAACAGTTGTGCCGCATCCATGTTCTATAAGTATCATAAGTTATAGGGGACTTAAATTGGGCTGGGTGATATGCATAGAGCACACCCATAATATAGCATTTTATGAAAGACTGCTGTCTGCATTGAGTCCTAGGAATTACTTTCACAGGCACTGTTGTCTTAGTCAGGGTTTCTATTCCTGCACAAACATCATGACCAAGAAGCAAGTTGGGGAGGAAAGGGTTTATTTAGCTTACATCCACATGGCTGTTTATCACCAGAGGAAGTCAGGACTGGAACTCAAGCAGGTCAGGAAGCAGGAGCTGATGCAGAGGCCATGGAGAGATGTTCCTTGCTGGCTTGCTTGCTTCTCCTGGCTTGCTCAGCCTGCTCTCTTATAGAACCCAAGACTTCCAGCCCAGGGATGGCACTACTCCTTTGATCACTAATTGAGAAAATGCCCCATAGCTGGATCTCATGGAGGCATTTCCCCAACTGAAGCTCACTTCTCTGTGATAACTCCAGCCTGTGTCAAGTTGACACACAAAACTAGCCAATACAACTGTGTTGGGGGTAATTATTTTAAGGAATTGGCTTATGCATCTATTATGACTCCAACAATAAATAATCAGCAGGATAAAACAACAGGCAAGTGATGACAGCAGAGTTGGTGCTCCAAGGGTAGCATCCAAGCAAAATGCCTTTTCTTGGATGGGAGAGAGATTAGAAGGGATCGGTGTTTGTCCTGTTTATACTTCCCACTGATTGAACAAGTCTCATCCATATTCTGGAAGGTCATTGGATGCACTGATTGTTTGTCATTTCCCAAGGTGACCTCAGTTAAACCCCAGAAATATTCACAGTTACCTGTAGTGTGTAATTTTAGAAGTCAAACCACACTAAATTGGCTATGCATTGGAGTCGGGGGTCTTGGCTGCCCCCATGGTTCCTGCAGCTAGCTTGCTGCCAAGCAGCTCGATTAGATTCCCTTAGCATTCTACCATCTATCCTAACTTAAAAAGGCTTAGAATTTTACACCTGTTATGTATTGGTTTAGCTTGTATACTATCTGAAAAATCATCTTTATATATATATATATATATATATATATATATATATATATGAAGATATATATAATCTTTCTCAATGCTAAATAGCTTGGGTTGGCTAAGAGACTATGGTTAGTCTTCAATCCTGCCAGAATTCCAAGAGCGACCTAAAATTTACCTGAAAATGTAGGAAGCATTAATATAAGTTCCAAAACTGAAACAAATTGTAGAGACAGCTGCCTACCCTTTTCTCAACTTGTTGGAGCATCAATCTGTGGCCATTTGACCCAGGATCATCTGACAGACATTTGTAAAGTAGAAAAAAATTTAAGAATTGCTCATCCTGTCTTAGCAAGGTCAACAGTTGACTATTCTCCCTAAGGTGTCCTTTCCTGGACAGTATTGTCTGCAGATGAAATAAACAATTCCTTGCCACAATGTACAACCTCATCTGGAAGTAAAGATGCTCAGTTTCTTCTTTGAGTCCAAGAATGGGGTGTTGTCAGGAGCAGGTATGTCTCAACAACAAATGACTAAATAACATTAAATGGCACACTTTGTGGATATCTGACTTTTTTGAAAACTATCTATGTAAAATAATCTGGACTGTTGTCTTTTAACTGTTCTCAGCTATTTCTAATTGAAATATCTTGAAAGCACCTTTACAGTTAAGTCACAGCTATGAGTTTGCTATCTGGCCTTTTACTCGTATGTTTAATCATCTAAGTACAATTTGTAATGGCAGTTTAGAAGAATTAGGTCTAAGCTTAGTGTTCACCAAAGTGGGTGCTTAGAATTAATCAATGAATTTACCAAAGCCGTTTACATGTAATAACTCAACAAGGTCTATAATGGCTGTTTCCTCTGGCTCCAGTAAACCTAGTATGCCTGTTTCCTTCAGAACATAATTAGGAAGGTCTGGATTATCCATCCCTTTTTACTCAATTTCCACTAATCTGTAACTTTCAAGAGAAACCTTTCCAGATATCCCAGGAGTTTTTATAATCATGTGTTTTTCCTGTATGGAATTTAAAAAGTACCTTTCCAGTTCTTAAAAAAAGTTGTAAATTTCATGACTATATTGCCAAAATTTGACGATAAAATTTAGAAGTTGTGTTTAATTTTGCTCAATTTATACTGTCATTCTATCAGAGTATCTAGTGTATATAAAGTTAGTGATACCTTTTTCTTATCTTATTCAGTAAATTAATGATAGAGAAATAATATTGTGTCCTTTATTTAATGTTTCCAAAAAAGCATGCAACTGCTAAAAGAAGGCATACTAAAACTTAAAGAGAATCAAAATCTAATGTATTATGAATATTTAGACTCTCCATGAACAACCTGCTTATATATTTACAAGCACGGTCTCAGAATAGTGAGACCTTCACATATCAGATACAAATAATTCTTTTATACAATTTGCCATCAATTATACAATATCTTTATAATAATTCCACTACTTGAGAGAGAGGAGAGGAAAGAGGAGAAAGGAGGAGATAAGAGTAGACAGGAGAAAACAGAAGGGAGAACAGGGAAAAACTGGGAGAAAGATTTCCTATATTTAATGTAGGTGATCTAAGATACCCACAGTCACATATAATTAGCTAGAAAGTTCTAGCTAGTAGTAAATATCTTAAAAATAAGCAAGTTTGTCATTTTTTACGATTGAAAAATATTCTCAGGTTCTCTCATATACCCTCTTTTTCTCTTTGAATCCTTCAAGTTGCTTCATAAAACTATTTTGATGTAGTAAAATTACACACCATTTTCTGTCTGCTGCCTGTGTCATCTTCTGCCACTGGTCACCATTGGTTTTAGTTTTTTTGGTTTTCTGGGTTTTTTTGGTTTTTTTGGTTTTTGTTTTTTTTGTTTTTTTTTTTTTTTTTGCTCTAGATATAGCAAGATTTGTAGTCAAGAACATATGGATTTTTCTGCTTGAAAAGCACATAAAACGTACCATGCAAGCAAAACATTTCAATATTGCACTGTAGTATTTTTTATAATCTCTCTTATCTTTCTCTCTTAGATTTTGCTTTAGGCAGCTATTTCACAGCTATGGCTACTGTAACCATATAAGTTATGTGTGTCTTTATTTTTCTCTTGCTAAAATAGTAAAGTTAAAATATATAAGCCACAAGATTATTCCTAGAAATGAGTAAAACACTATACTTAAGTCCCTTAATTTAAAGTACTTACTGAGTAGTTATGCTATACATTAGATATTATAAATGATCAATTTTATATATAATTGTCTAATTGAATAACTGTGAACAAGCCTACATAAAATAACACTAAGGTTTTTATGCTTAGATTACCAGGCTAATTATCATCTCATAATCCCTGCATTTTAAACTACTTTGTCATCTTAAATACGGTCTGCTCAGCATCTGCTTCAATAAATATTTACTTAAAATAAATTAATGTAGAGCTGATTAATAATAGGGAAGTTGAAGTCAGTACAATGCTCAAGTTGACTCAATCCATAGGCGACATTCCCTAACACATTACTATTTTGCTTCAATTAATTACTGCAGCTAAAGACAAAGTGCCCCAGTGCACCAGAAAAGAGGAGCTAAGCCGTAGGTTTAGAGTATAACATAGCTTCTTACAGCTGGTAAGTTTAACCAAAGACACAGTGAAGGGACAAAGTGTTTTCATCAAGGCAAAGACATTGCTAAATAGAAAAATCCCTTTATATATTTAGGAATTCTAACTTATCAAGGTTCATGTAAGTTCAGGAATTTAACTTCTATTTTATTTAACTAACTTCTCCAACAAATACTGCTAGCAGCTTTACAATCTTTCTGATAATAGCGACGTAGTCATAGTCATGCAACAGGAATGTATTGTTTAGAACTATATCATCTGAAGTGTGGGTTTTCATCAAACGACACACCTGCTAGCCAATGGTGGATGATGTCTAGCACATAGACACTCCCACGCCTTCATCCATAAGATATAAAGCTAACAATATCTGCTTTTCATTCATGGTGAGGATCAAATAGCATTGTTTTTGTAACTCGGTTCAAATGAAAAGCACCACTTTTAAATGGCCATTGAGAATAAACCAGTGTGAATGAATAGTGTGCACTATTGCTTTGCTATTAGTTGGTTTCTAGTTCCCAATCAGTTGACATTTTTTATAGAACCTGAAATACAATTACATTCTCCCGTCTACCACCACTGGAAAAAAAAAAAAAAAAGAACACTCCATCTCTGGGTGAATAAAATTCAAGAGACCAATTTCCATTCTATTTTGCCTTATGTTAAAAACTTTGCCCTGCATTATCAGCATATCGTCTGCATATTTTTAATGAAAGAGTTGCTGGGTCTGAATTGCCATTCTAGCTAATTATCTTAGCTCATTGCTTCACAATTGTGTTTGTCTTTCACATCACAACCTTCCTCCTCACCATACATTCCTAATTGTGATTACGTTCAACCCTTTATTACTGATATTAAAACCACCAAAAAGCAGATAGCATTATCTTCAAGGAGATCCCAGAGCATCTCCCAAACCTGATGCTTAGATCTAAACTGCTCAGCATGTTTGGCAAAATACTCACAACACAGCTATCTGTTTTTGGAATAAGTGCCCCTCTCCATTCTAGTTAATTGAAAACAACTCTCAATTGCCCTCCTGAGCTTAAAGAACCAGGGATTAAGACATAGTAGCAGGAAAGTATCAGGGTTTTAAAGACTTATATAAACAACACAGTTGTTTGAGCTGTGACATATAAATTCAAGCTCCCCAGGACACACTTGTTTAGGACTTTCCCAATTAGGCATTTTATTTGATCTTCGGGTCTGGGTGAGCCACAATTCTCTTGAATTGAAGAGGAGATTAATGGACCAGAGACAATGGCTAATTCATCTCCAGGGCTTTGTTCATTGCTTGTCTTTGCTAATTTAATACTGTTATTTCTAAACTTAAATAAATCAAAATGAGAATTGGGCTAGAGCAGTGCCTCTCAAAGAGTTGTATCACTGCTGAGTAATTTGTTAATGTTTTCCCCATTATGATAGGAATCATCACTGGAAAATAAAGCTTCCCATTTGAAGAGTTATGAACAGGAGAAGAGGGATACTTTGCATATTATCTCAATTAGGTGTCCTTATTGCTAACATGGAAGATGGAGAATAATTTAGCATGTGTACAAGGACTGACAATGGTAATTTCAATAAAGTTTGGTATCAGGACTTGATGGGTCACAAGGGCTTGGAGGACAGTCAGTACAGTATGCAGCACAGACTGTTTTTTAATGATAGCTCTAGCATCTAAAATGAAGCACACAGCAAGCCGGAATCCTACTATGATTTTTGTTCTCCTCTTTTGCTTTTTCTTCTCATTCATTTTGTAGAGCTATCTCATGTTTGTGGACTAACAATTTTGCTTTGTACCTTATATGCCCTCAGCTTTTATTTAAGATAGGAATATTTTCAGTAGACAATCAGTAGTTCTATTGTTATGTTGAAAAATAATGTATTAATCCTGCCACAAATCAAAAGATTTTGAGCTAATATTATGACTATCAAAATTCAATTAAGCAATACAAAGGGAATGCGTCCTTAAACAAAGGGCCTGCATAAAAGTTTTAACTCCTAGTTTTTGAACTTTTTCGATCAGAGAGTAAATTATAGGCTAACATATTGCAAGCTGAGCAGCTGAACTTGGGCTATCACACTTTTACATAGATTTGCATTATATGCATACATATCCACACATATATAATTAATCTCACAAGACTTGAAATTTTCCCTATCTGCATAGTAGTGTCTAGAACTGTATGGGAATATACAGCAGTGCCCTTTAATGAAGCTTTATACTTACTTCTTTTGTTATATAAAAGAAAGAAATTAGAAAACAAAGTAAGTATATGCCTCATGTTTTTTATTGACAGTCTTAATGTTATATAATATCTGAAAATAATAAAAGCAGTCTATCTCAGGATGAAGAGAACATAATGATGAAAATTATAGTTTTCTAGACATGTAACAAATATCTTATCTAAAGCCACGTTTAAGTTTCCTGAAATTCCTAACATATGGAGAAGAGAGAAGCGCAGCAAGCCTGCAGCGAGCCAGCTCTTTTATCACTTCAAGCAGATTCTCACACAATCTTAGCCGCGTAAGTTGTCCTTTTTTGTTTTGTTTTTCTTTTTGCTTTTACTTCACAGAAGGAGAGAAGCATAAGACCGATGTCGCCTTCGCACTGTTCTTTATCCCTGACTGCTTATTTATAAAATGCATCCAGGATCTTCAGGACAATTTCAGACACGGTATTTGAAAACGAGATTCTCCGTCTTGTTTATCTTTTACAATTTTCACTTTCTCTAAGTTCCTGTTCTTAAATTTCCATTCCCAGGCAACATTTACTGACCATAAAAGTAACTGTGGCTTCCGAGGTATGATGGGTTCTCAGCATCTTTCACTGTAGGAAGGACTTCATCATAACAATAACATCATCTCATTTAAGAAAGACATAAAAGAACATTTAAGAGATATCATTTATCCTGCTACGTAAAATCTACATATACTCACTGAAATATGTATACTTCTATATGCATAAATATTAATTGCATACTTAACAAAGTAAGATTTATTTCAGGGGGTTGTCCAAACTATGTGGAAGGTGCAAATCAGATATAAAATTATGTATTAGTAGATTTAGTAAAAGCAATATGAGCTTCCTTAGAATAACTGTAACAGCAATGTATACGTGTCCTGAAACATATAGAACAAGCATACAGGATTACATAATAAAACCACCCATATATTCTAATAGTCACTAAATGCCAAAAAAAATTTGCAAAAATTTGTTTACCTTATTTCCTGAATTAAAAACTGTCGATAAATATTATCATTGTTATCTTTTAATAGAAAACCAAGATCATAAAGTAATAGACCTTAAGTTTAGTGGGAGGGTGGAGAAGCTACATAATGTATTTCTTGCTATAGTGTCTTGATTACAATAACATAGTAATTAGTTCCATGAGCACCAAGTTCCCAGAGAAAGTATAAAATCCCAGGAACTGTTTCCTGTTGTGGTACACCTAGGAAAAAACAGAGTGGCTATGATTTTCATATGTCCATCACTGTCTCTTGTTAATATAGTTGTTGGATATGCAGAATACACTGTAAAAATTGTCCTAATGAGAAGGAAAATTAAGGAAGAAATTTTGTTACAGTTTGTCAGACTTTCAAACAAATTGATGGGGTGCTATATCCCAAATTGGGCATAATGGAGAAAAGTCTATATCCACATGGTTGGTTTAAATACAGAAAGAAACTAGGCAAAATCTATATTGACAGTAGGAACATAGGAAAAGCAAAAATCAGAAGGGAGTTTGAAATCACTTCTCCCAAAAGTTAGCTTTCTCTGAGAAAAAACAAAAACAAAAACAAGCAAACAAACAAAAAAAAAGCATTCATTGGCAACAAATACGGCTCATGATAAATAAAATCAAACAAAACACTGTGACTAAATATCCCAGCACACACCACTGAATGCTGCAAGCAATGCCTCAAAGTGACCATCTTATTATTTGCACTAAGATGAAAATCCAACTCTTTGTCCTATTACGAGCACTGATAAAGACCTCTATGATTTAGGATGTTCTACTTTTCAAAATAAAACTAGAGAAAATTTGGCTCAGAAAGAATGTGCTTTTTTTTTTTTCTCAAAGGACACGTGGTCAGGAAACGATAGGAGAACTAACTAACATGTATTTATATTTAAAGGAACATGAGCTTTCAATAGGATTCTCACAAACATAATATATCATATTATCTAATGACTCATAAATGGAGTCATTAGAGGTTGACAATACACTTCCCATTCTGTAATCTCTACTATTTCTGAAATTTAGACACTTGTCAAGAATCATGGTGACAAGATAGAATTTTGAATTATGTGCTTTTACACATTCAAAAAAGTTTATGGCTTGTGAAAATAAACATGAAATAATAGCACATTCAGTTGAAAAAAGAAGAGCTGGATTACAGTAAAAAAAAAGGAAAGGAGAACATGAAAGCTCTATACACAACAGCTCTGAGAACGGAGAGGGGTCACCCAGTCCTAGAATTAAAGAGGAGCACATGGACACGCACAACAGCAAACAGAGCTGGCATGTTTTCAAAGCCAGGAGACCATGCTAACAAGTTCTGTCAGGGAACTCCATGGACCTCTCATCAATTGAACACAAACAGAGCCATCCAGAACACTGAGCAGAAGAGACCATGTAAAGATTGTCTATTGGGGGGGAACTAAGGATTGGGGGTTCATCAGAAGCAATACAAGCCTTATCCCCAAAAGCAGCTTGCTAAATGCTAGAAAGACAACAGATGCAGCATTGGAACAGCACTGAGTGGTGTACTTTATCCAATATGGTGGCCTCAGCCTCATGCTACCACCTCCAACAATCTGTTTAATGCCTGTGCTAAAAATTAAAGAAGAAGTTGAAAAGAATCCTTTGAGGGGAATGGAGGTGAACCATAAAGGAGAAGAAACATAAAACAGGAAACTATAATACTTCATTTCAGAACAGGAAAAAAATAAAGAACTCTGAGATTGCCTGAGTTTGATGTTCAGGACCCACAATATGGAAGGAGGTCACTCTCACCCTAAGCAGCTGCCTACTGACCCCCACACTGTCATCACGTGTATAAAATTATTACAAAATAATCCAATATTTATTAAAAATAATATAAAAATTAATTGTTAATGCCTCAACCTAGAACTGAATAAACATGCTTAACTGTGAAAATGACCATGCATTGATGGAGACATTACTGTGCAGAATTCTAAGAGCAAATCTTAGGTAAAGGTCCTCCATTCTGCCTTTGTTTTTATCTTCTCTTCTCAGATAGTCTCAGACATGTACCAGGTACTGTGCTGGCTGCACATAAATGGAGATCAGGTCAACACACTCCCTGACATCTTAAGATTCCCTTCTACTGAGTAGAGGATGGGAAACCAACACAAAGTGAAGTTACAAGGTGGCACATTTCATGAAGAGTAAATAGGCAGCAGCAGGAGTTTAACAAATAAGCAGCCTCAGGCTAGGGGTGGTTATAGCTCCCTCGAGACAGCAGTGTTTGGGCTAGAAATTTACTAGGTTAAGAACCAAAAACGAAGAAAATCAAATCGATGTTTTTATAATAAAGACTTCAAAATCTAACATTTCTGTGAAATAACAAAAAAAAGTTGGTTATAGAAAGACAATTAGAATAATTACATATAAATTAATAAAACACAGATACACATATACATATGTATTTATATATAACATATACTATATGCACTTACCTTTATATTTAAGTTTTATATGGAAAATGTGAAAATTGAAAAAAATTTAATTTATAGGACTAAAGAATCAAGAATAAAATAAGGTGCCTAGTGAGACTTTGAGGATATTTGTAACATGTTCTAAAGCTTGCTACCCTACAATACTAAAGCAAGTAGGTTTTTATTTCAGTCAGAAATTGAAGCAATTAGTAAAAGTGTGAAATCCATAATCATTTGTTGAGCTGCTTTTAAAAGTGTTTATCATCACATTTAGTAAATTTCACTGTCGTAATTGACCATATTCTTCCCTCACACATGGCAGGAAGACGCACACATGTGCCTTGTCGAAGCCACTAGAAGGCACTAAACCCCAGGAGCAAGATTTAGTGTTTCTGCATGCAGGAAAGTCCTTCCTCTTAAAACTATGCAGAAGTGTATCACCACCTGGTAATGCTTGTACCACCTTGTCCCACTCTTGTAATAAGAAAAAAAGAGTAAAAAGGCATGCATTTGTATGAGTACCCTGCTCAGGGATCAGCCCAAGCACATCATGAAACAAACATAGGCAAGAGACACAGATATAACTGCCTTTTAGGGGATAGCACTCGCTTCTAAGCACATGGTTCTATTGGCTTGTGATGCTGTATTCTAGAGAAGCCTAGAAATGAGTCCTTCTAGATTTAAGTATAAAACTACTCCATTCCTTTACAATCCTATGACCACTCCATTCAGTTTTCCTCTAGATTCCCTTGACTATTAGCTACTGCTTTATCTAACATGTTGCTTTCATCCTTAAAGTAATATGAAAATTTTTACTGAAATATAGATTGGACTTTTTAGTTTCTAAAAGTGTCAGGATAACAAGTGTTAACTCTAGATTCACATTCTATAAGTTCTTTTGGTATTGTGATAGGGCATGCCTATGCCATCTACAAACTTCATACCCAAGAACCTTACAATCTGCTTACAAAAAAAGAAAAACGCACAGAGGATCTCATAGCTTCCTAAATACATTTAGGATTTTGTGTTGGGCACACTCATAGCTCTCCTAGGGCCCATGTGATCTATAGGCTGGAGGTTGGGCATTTCTGGTAGAGTCACTGAAACCTCAGAAATTGACACATCAATGTTATGTGTGACTTAAGCTTTGGCTTAAGAATGAGAATTACACAGTTCATGTTTCCTAAGAGAATCTGAGTCTGTGCTTAATGTCTTGATGTTTGTTTTTACTGATAGAACTCCCTTTCCTTGCTCATACTGTACTGACATAGGTGATAGTTGTATAGTTATCTTCCCTAGGAACACAGTGCACGGGCCTTGTACTATGAAAGCATACTCTTGGAATATGTAAATGCTTTAGACAGACAAGCATCTCATTCTATTCTGTTTGTCCACCTCTTCTCTAGACATTAGCAGCAAATGTGAGCTGAGCATTGTGATGTTGAGAAACAACTGATGAAAAAATTTGCATGACTTCTTATGAATTATAAATAAAATTATATATTCCTTTGGGGACAATAACAAAGTTACATTCTTAAGGAATGAAGCTGGCATAAAGACAATAAAGGTCCTTCTGTAGATACATTCTCCTATTCGTTTTATAAAAGATTGGCATGTTTTCTCACAGGAGTCAAAATTCCTCTCATAGCATATTAATGGCTAGAGAGGGAAAGCCATATCCTACTGTGAAGAGCACTGTGGTACATGCTTCTCTTCTGTGCCTTGATGCAGATGAGCTGACTGAAATACAGGGACTTTGGAGGAAGAAACGGCCGGCCCAGTTTGCTATTGCTTTTCGAGATTGCACTTTATCTTTGTTTTTAAAATATTTTGATAGTTTATTAAAGTTCTTTTGAAGATGTGTTGCTTCTCATACAATATTTTCCTTAAAGAATAAAGCCACAGTAGCACAGTTCTTTGTATGAAATTGAAACACAAATTGAAGTAAAAGTCACTCGATTACTAACATAGCTATTCTTTGTCATGAAAACTAGCAAGTCTGCTTCCTTTTATCAAAAAAAACAAAAACAAAAACAAAAACAAAAAACAAAAATCAACAACAACAAAAAGAGTAAAGATATTTAAGGAACCTAAAAATTTTAAAAGCCGATATCTAAGGTCTAAACTAATTGACTCTTCACTTACCATTTAAGAACTAGTATTGAGTGCAAGATAGTATTCCTATATAAGGCCATGAATTCAACACTGAGAGCTAAGAGGGTGGGGGGGGGAAATGTGACTTATTTATGTATTAAAGTGTAAAACTCATGTTTGCATTTACCCAGAGAAATGAAAGTATCAAATGTAAATGGAAGAATGAAGTTCCTGCTAACGTATAAGCCAAGTAAAGGAAAGAAGCAAATAAAATCGTAGCTAAAGCCTCTCGCCATGGGGGGTAACATTTATTTCTAGATAAACATGCCATGCTCGTTGGATTTGGTTCCAATATCTACTTATGTAGATGGAAAAAGAGAAGAAACCAAATGTCCCCCTCCACCACTTCAAGGAATAACTGCTGAGAAGAGGCAATTACAGTAAAATTGCTTACACCTTAAACCCCAGGTGCTCTGGATGGATGGACAATCCCCAACAGTGTGAGTCTGCGCCTCAGAAACTCCGGGGATGGGGCTTGACTTGAAGTGCGTGCTATGTGCTTTGTCGTAAAGAAAGCAGAAAGTCCTTCAAAGTTGTAAGACAAAAGAACTGGATGAGAACCTCATTCTGACTTCAACAACAAAAGCACACACACACACACACACACACACACACACACACACACACATACCTGCGAGTGCAAGCACATACTTGCACACGAAACCCACCCAAAAAAAAAAAACCCACATGCATTTGACAGTATAAAATAAAGACGGGGACAGGAAGATGTAGGAGGGAAGGAGAATTGCATAAAGGGGTGAGTCATCTGGGTGTGCAGTTTTCTCAGTTGGACTGAGTGTTACATATTCTGAAAGTATCTATTGTATAACTGCTACATGCCAGGGCCTTTGAGGGACTAGACATGACTCAGCACGGAAAGATTGAGCGTTGAGAGGGAAAGATTGAGCGTTGAGAGGGAAAGATGACAGCTAGCTTGTAAGGGAACACTGGAGATGCAGATCCTGTGACTGGATGACTAGTTTATTCTGTCAACTGGGAAAAAGCAGACTTGCATATTCAATCGTATACTTAAGTAACTCACAGTTCATGATACTGGTGGTTTGTATTGGGAAGAAATTTTTCTCCACCAAGATCAAACCCATCCTTTGAAAAGAGGTGTTAGTTGTTGGAGAGGTTTCTATGCAAATATCTGCTGAGGAAATCCCAAACCAGCCATGAGCTGATGTACCTTGCCCTTTAATTGATTTCCACATAGAGAGCACTGCCCAGGGAGTCAGGCAACACACACTCCTGTTGAGGCATTCTCCTTTATCTCCATTACCCTTGATGTGTTATCAGGAAACCTGTGGAGCTCTGGCTCTTTGGGGGATCATTTTTTTTTCCTTCCGGTGGAGATGGTAGGGGTTTTACAGGCAGCTCAGCTGGGGGCTTTCATAGCGAGACCACTTACTTAGAATTACAAACTCAGAAACAAAACCTTTCTTGCAGGGCTATAATTCAGCATTTTAAACTACCCATCTTCTATTGAAGGTGAGTCAATACAATAGATAGTGTGCTCTTTTTAACGCAAGACTTTCTTTTGTTTTCCCTCCCTCTTTTGTTTGTGTCAGTTGTCATGTTTGATACTCTGGGTGATTTACCTAGCACAAACAGTATCAGATACCTGCAGTTTCTCTCTGCTACCTCAGGGGGTTCAACATCCTCCACTTCAGATCTCAGCACTTCAAAGGCTTCCTCCTGGAGCTGCCTTTACAGCCTGAGCTTAAAAAAAAAAAAAAAAAAAAAGGTCCTGCTTGCTTGCTAACACATCACACACCTTTTCACTACATTAAAATCTAAGCTTGCACTAAAATAACAACCCTTTCTCCATCACTTGGAGGTGGGTTACCAAGTGGCTGCCATGAATTTAAACTTCTTTCAACGTGCAAAGCACAAGGGAAGCGAAGAAACTATTTAAGTGATCTTTTGGCAGATCTTATACCAGATAGTTTTTTGTGGATAGGATATAGCTCCACCTTATGGCAGGAAGTTATTTAAAGTGGAGACAGGACATGGAAGACATAATGGTAGCATGTATTTGCTTTCCCCCTCCAGAATCTTGCTTTTTTTTTTTTTCCTTCCATACAGTTGCAACTGCACTTCTACATGCAAAAGAGGTAAGTAGACAGCTCTTCCATATGTCTGTGTCGGGAACTTGTAAAAGTTCTGCTCTCAAGCTAGTTTAAAGAGTGCATGAAACACGGGGTTTCTTAAGGAGTTTCTGGGGCTACTAAAGAAAAAAGGAGGTCATAGATTAGGCTATTTTTGTTAGTAGTGCTGTGTTGTGCTATATCAAGTTTCCCTCTGATCTTTTCCCAATCTCTTCTCTCCACTTATGCCTTTGCTGTCCCTCATGGAATGTAGTGGCCATGTTTAGAAATTCCACAAGGTTGATTTTAGACTTTCCAAAACTTTACCTTAGGAAATATCTATCCTTGGGTCCTGCCCAATTACAGCTATATCCTAGTGGATAAACTCTAATATGGAGTATTCCAATTTACATCACTGAACATACTGGATAGTCTAGAAAAGTGTTAAAATCTCCCCCCAGAAACTTCAGCAACATCTTCATATTTATTCTGAGAGCTCTTGTGAAACTTGGGGAAATAAAAGGGATTCCCTTCTGTTGCCATCTTTCCGATGTATCAGTAATTCTTCCAGGCATGGGAACATATTTATCTGAGTTAAACCCGCAGCTGTCCTCTAAATTGTTCACAACTCAATCTGCCAATATCTCTCAGGAGGCTTTCCCAGGCTTAGCAGCTAATGAGTGTTCCATCTTGTGACAGAACTCCACATTTCCTTTAATTACACAGATTGCCCCAGTCTTTTTTGAAAATCCTGGTATGGTGGTGAGCACTTAGCATCTTTCGCATCCCGCAGAATAAAGTTAACTGCTTTGCCAGAAGACTAAAGTTAGATGGAACCTTATCATCCTATACACACCTTCCCATAGCTGAATAGCATAAGCATTTACGGAAATCCTGCTAGATAGAAGACCCTGTGCTGAAAGTTACACTCTATGTAGAAAAACAAAGAATACCAGTCCTTTCTGTGATGCTAGGAATGGATTCATTCTCCACATATAGTCAAACAACATCCATGGGCCTGGGCTGTATCTTAGGGAAAGGCAGATATAGATATTACCTGTAACGATCATGACACAAATGATGCAATTTTTTTTTTTTTTTTTTTTTTTGGTGAGAAGAAGAGAAATGGGAGACCTGCAAATGTCCATGGAAACATGGCATTGAAGCTGGAGCATGATATCTCTGATGACTTTTTCCCCCTGATGTCTTATTTCATATTATCTAGAATTAAATGTAAGGGCTTTCCTCCAAAGATAGGTTTACATGTGAATATATATACATGATCTAATATTGTCTTTGGCTACTAAAGGTAAGTTAGTTAGAGCAATATAGTGATGAGACAGGCTGACTCCATGACAGGCTTCAAACTGGCAGTTCAGGAGATTAGGCCTAAAAACCCAGGCTTCAGGCAGCTAGTCAGAAACTGCCCTGACTTCAGAACCTGCCCCACCACCTGGCCTGAAGCAAGGACAGTGGGTCAGCAGTTTCCTGCCAGCCCACATGCCCCAGTAATGGAATGTTCTTAGAGATAGAATAGAACAAAGCCCACCCTATCCCAGAATTCCCCTAATGTGCATTAAACCAGGTCTGCAAACTCACTTGGTTGTCTCTGTAGTCTGGTAATGGGAGACCCCAGCATGCTGGACTTCTGCAGAATAAAACTCTCTTTGCGTTTACATACTATTTGAGTTCAGGGTATCATTCTTCAGTGAATCATGGACCCTTACATTAGGGGCCAATTCTGGGATTTGCTGGAGAACCCCTGACCCAAATAGTGGAGTGTTTTTCTGATTAGTATGTCTGGGCACCTGGTCGCCTTTTGTCCATATCTGCGTTTCTGTTTTGGGTTTAATTCTATCTTGAGGCAGAGTGGGACAAAGCAGAAGCATCTTTTGTCAACTGGCCAGGGGCAACAGAGGAAGTTCCCAACCCCCCTACCAGAAACAGGAGGACTTGCTCGTTCTGGATTCTGAACTGGCTGTGGGTCTATGGGCCTCCCATGGGCAGAGAGGAGGACTGTCTGAGACAGCCTTTTGGTTTTTGTTTTGTTTTCTCTGGAATAACCTTCTGTGTTTGTCTGTGTGTATTTCTGTTTGTACTTTTTGTTCTCTCATACAAATTTTTCTTTGATTCCTAGGATGGAACAGGCACAAATCACCCCACAGGGCCTGGGCCTGAACCATTTTAAAGACGTTCATCAAGTCACAGAGTTCTCATTGTTTATGCAATGCAAACTAAACATCTCTTGTAGGAATGAATGGCTCGTGTATGGCCTGAGGAGGAGACTTTCCATCTCCCCATCATTTATAGGTGAGGGTTTAGTTTATGAGACTTGGGACCATCAGACCAAGTGTCATGTACTATCATGTGACAATACCTGGTCAAGAAGCCCCCTGTTTGGATGAGAACTTTTTTGTTACAACCTTGCCACTCTTCACACTTCTTCCTCTAAAAGAGTTTCAGCCTCTATTCCCCTGTTAGTCAAAGATACTGACAAGATAACCATGGGGCAGGAACTTGTTATCACCACTCCCCATGCTATTGAGAGGATCCTCAAGAATCCACACAGACTTGTTACACTTTTGGGCTCTACTTTTGAATCCCCCTCACATAAGATATAGCCCATCATCAGCCCTAAACCCAGACACCCTGCTACGTGACCCTCAGACATGCAGCATGATTGCTCTATAGTTCTGGGGCACATTCAGGACATCATGCTGTACTTGACTGGCATATCCTGGCCAGATCCAAAATGTGTCTACTTCATGGATGGGAGCAGCTTCATTCAGAATGGAATCAGGTATGCAGGGGCGGCAGTAATGGACTTGGACTCTGTTATTAGGGCAACTGCCTTGCCACCTGAAACTACAGCCCAGAGAGCTGAACTAAGGGCTCTAACCCAGGCTTTAAAAATGGCAAAAGGAGCCATAGCTAACATTTACACTGACAGCAGATGGGATTATTGACTGCTGAAAGAAAACCCATCAAAAATAAGGTAAGAATATTTGCTTTATTAGATGCATTATGGCTTCCTCTCAAAATGGTCAAAATTCATTGCCCCAGGCATTAGAAAGGGACATCAGAAATAGCCTGAGGAAACAGGCTAGTTGATAAAGCTGAAAGGGAGACTACCCAAGCTTCCACTGCCAACATCCAGGTAGCTTTGCTGCCCACCTCCTTGTGCTCCCAGCCATCCCTGAATATAGTTCTGAAGACATCAGGCAAAATGCCAAGGAGTTTACAGAAGTGATGGATTGTTGCCAACCCCTGAAGGCTGTGCCATCCTACCTAAGTAACTCATCCATCAGGTTCATCAAGCTTTACTCCTGCTCACAGGAAACTGACGAAACTGCTATGAGGGGCAAAGTAGAAAATATTTGACTTAGGACACTTGGTTGATCAGGTAATCTCAGACTGTACCACATGCCAGGTTGTGAACTCCTCAGGTCCCAATCAGGGAGCCACTAGAGAAACCAGAATCAGGGGCTAATTGGGAAATGGATTATACAGAAATAAAGCCAGGAATTATATGGATATAAATATTTCTTAGTTTTTATAAATACCTTTTCAGAATTGGTCCCTTACAAAGAAGGAGAGTGCCAGCATAGTGGCTGACCCCAGAGAATGCTTGGTAAGGTTGTACCTCAGGGCTTACGCCATGCATTTGTGGCCTGGTTGTTAATAGGACTGAGGATTTTTATGTTCTAGTACAGCTTGTACCCAGAGTGACTTCTTACTCTAGGGAAGGTGTCTTCAACCAGCTAGCACCTCCAAACAACAGGGTTAAAAGAGTGGCCATTTCCTCTGTGTAAACTAGGTTCTCTCCTTAGCTTAAGGCTGGCTAAAACTGCCAATGTAGGGGCCTCAGCCCTAATATTCCAAGATAATATTTACAAGGCCTATGGCTGGTGATAGATGCAGATACATAAGAGATGGAAAAATCCATCACAGCCCAGCAAGATTTCCTATCCTCTCAGGCAGAAGTAGTCTTACAGAAGGCCTAGACTTGCTGTTCCTCCAGCAAACACTAGGCAGCCTTAGGTGAGGAATGTTGTTTCTATATTTGATAACTCAAGGGTAGTCAAAGAATCCATGGCTTTAGTCGGAAACAGACTACAAGACAGTTCCTACTGATGTTAGCTTTGATTTGTGATCCCTACATAATCAATATTTTAGTTAGGTTTGTTAAGGAACAGATTTATTAAACATTGCAAGGATTTGAGATGCCCTAAAATTGAAGAGGGAAATGATGAGACTGGCTGACTCCATGACAGGCTTCAAATTGGCAGTTCAGGAGATTAGGCCTAAAAACTCAGGCTTCAGGCAGCTAGTCAGAAACTGTCCTACCATCAAGAACTGCCCTACCACCTGGCCTGAAGCAAGAACAATGGGTCAGCAGTTTCCAGCCAGCCTGCATACCCCTGTAATGGAATGTCCTTTGAAATAGAATCAGGCAAAGCCCACCTAAACTCTTGAATCCTCAGCAACAGTTTCCTGCCAGCATGCCCCAGAAATGGTTCTGGAATGCCTAGAGATAGAGAAGGCAGAGCCCATCTATCCTGGAATTCCCCTCATGTGCTTTAAAACAGGCTTGCAAGCTCACTTGATTATCTTGCTATTCTGGTAATGTGAGACCCCAGCATGGTAGACAACTACAGAATAAAACACTCTGCGTTTACATACTATTTGAGTCTAGGTATCATTCTTCAGTGAGCCATGAACCCTTACAGCAGCATATGATTTCTTCTAATAAGTTATATAATATCTAAGAGCTCTTCATTTTCTATAAATTTCCATATTACTTATTACCATATCCTATTCAGCTTCAAATCAAGGTTTCTGGATCTTGTCTTGGTCTCTTAAGACTCTATTCTGTGCTTGTATCTACTCTAAGATATGGAAGACAGCCGTTTCCCTCATAACATGTCACATTTATTACTACTTTGGAGATGGAAGATGAATTTGTAGGTATAATATTTTGTACTTTGTGTAAAGTTTACCCTTGGGTTATATATTTATTTATTATTTATTTATTTATTTATTTATTTTGAGACAGGGTTTCTCTGTGTAGTCCTGGCTGTCCTGGAACTCACTCAGGCTGGCCTCAAACTCAGAAATCCGCCTGCCTCTGTCTCCCACGTGCTGGGATTATAGGCCTGCGCCACCACCGCCTGGCTATCCTTGGGTTATTTAAATGCAGATTTCTCTGCCCTCATATCTTGTTTCAGTCAGAATAGAGCATTGTAATGCTTATCTTAAGAATATCCTCTCTCAAGTTTTTGTAAACAGTTCTTCTCTACCTTGTCAATAAATGTTGCTCACCCAATGGCTGGGCAGAGTAAAGAATAGGGTGGGCCATCCATTAGTGAGAAGAAGGAGAGAAGAAGAGCAGATGCAAGGGGAAGAATTAGAGCCATGAAAGGGGAGTCCAAAACCAGATCAATAATAATATGCAAGTATCATGGGATAGGGGTGAGAGGTAGCCAGATTAGTACAGAAAGTAAGAATAGATCACATACTTGTTCAGCTATTGATGAGCAGTTTTAAATAAATCTTGGTTTCTCTGAGCAGTTACTGGAAACTAACTTAAGGTCAAGAAACACAAATTCGCTGTTTCCTTTTTATTAAGAATAATTCATTAATACAACTTTGGAGAAAGCAAGGGCATAGTAAAAGATGACAATAATAGACAGATAGACAGATTATATGAAGATAGATTCATGAAAAAAGAGGCAGACAAATAGATGATAGAGTCACAGAATCCACAAAATGCATTAAATTAACTATAGAGTATTTCATAATTAAGACTTTTCTGGCTATTTCCAAAACGTAATCCTCTAATTTCCTCCTAAATCACTCAAACTTTCTCATTCTTTCCACCCAGTCACCCTAGTCACTGTCCGATGTGTTAGGTCTCATGTAGTCCATATATCCAGAAGTGAGCTGAACCTGGACTATAGAAGGATTTCTGACAGTTAAATAAGAGCCAGCATTATTCTTCTGGAACTTATAAAATCCAAAATGCCAAAATGAGTCATTTTTCTCAACTGGAAAACGGGCATACGGTTACCCGGATCTTTTATAAGCACATCAAAGCTCATACTGACCACAAGGCTCTCTTAATCTCTATTCACAGGTATTGCTATTCATTTCAAGGTCCTTTCTAGCCTCCTGCCCCACATTTAGCTACTCACCATTTTTTTTAAAGATTTACTTATTTATCTCATGTATGTGAGTACACTGTTGCTGTCTTCAAACATACCAGAGGAGGGCATCGGAGCCACATTACAGATGGTTTTGAGCTACCATGTAGTTGTTGGGAATTGATCTCAGTACCTCTGTGAAGAACAATCAGTGCTCTTAACTGCTGAGCCATCTCTCCAGCCCTGCTACTCACCATTTTTATACCCCCTTCCTCCATATATCTCCACTACTCTCTTGCTTGCTATCCCTTGCTATCTTCACTATTCTCTCTCTGACCCTTGCTATTTCCAGTATTCCCTCTTGCTCTCTCATGTCTCCCAGAGATATCCAAGCCGTGTCCTGTCTACTTCCCTTCTTTCTCCTCTGGACTCTCTAAGATTTTTCTCTCTTTTATTCACAACAAAACAAAACAAAACAAAACAAAACAAAACAAAATAGAACAGAACAAAACACCCTTCCCAGTAATGGAATCCTCAATGCAACATGATTCTAGTTAGAGCTTGGAGGAGAGTTGGGTCATGACTTGAAACTTATTAATGGACTAGCTCATTGAAAAGTTCACAATTTGATGAGTCGTATTTGGTAATACAAAATTGGGGTGTTGCAGTTAGTTCGCATGAATAAATCTTTGGTAATGTGTCCTTGGAGGCTATATTTTGTTTCTTCCTCTCTTTTTTCTCTGCCTGAAGTTGCATGAAGTGAGGAGCTTTCTATGCCACGTTTAGTCTCTGGTCAACAGCAAAGTGGTTGCCAACTGACCATGGGTTGAAACCTCTCAATCAAGAGCCCAAACAAATTCTCTCCTTAAATTACTTATTCATCTTGGGATCCTGTCATAGTATCATGAAGCTGGCCACTACATATCCACAGCCCAACTTGCTTTGCATTTGCCAGAAAATAAACAAGTGCAGAACACTCTGAAATCTTTCCCTCAGCAGACATTTAAGCTACTAGCTCTAGAAAAAGCCATAGTTTAAATAACAAAATTTATTTCATTCAATTATACAGAAAGTATTTACAACTAGTAAGTTGTAGACATTAAAATGTTGATAAGAAAACAGTAATCTAGTGTAATTATGAAGCAATTATTAGGGGAATAACTATTTAAACGGACATAATTAAATGAGCATGTGAACTTTTTATTATAAATTATGTAATAAAGCTATAATTTTAATTGTGTTCACTAAAAGAATGATTTGCCTGGCTTCAGTAATAGTATAATACTTTACTATGAAATTATATAAAGCACTTTGAATTATGCATAGAACATGTTGGCCCTTACAATGATACATAAACAGAACTTACTAAAATCTGTGATGATTGCGTTTTAAAAATATCAACAGTTTACTTTCATCATCAATGGTTAATTACTCAATAATCTGACTAAATATTGTCTATAATGTGCTATGAGGAGGAATAAAAATGTATAGAGACTATACCTAAATTTTTTTAGTATAAAAAGCACATTATCTCTCCTCAACAATTCTAAACCATCATAAGCATCGCTATTTTAGCCTGCATTATATTGTTTGACCTTTCAAATTACTTAATGTTTTACTACTCAAGCTCAAGGTTGACACTAGTTGTAGCATTGCTTTATAATACTCACTTTTCTTGTGTACTAATTATGAATTACATTTGGTACCGATGTAAACGATATCCTATTTTAGTCAAAATTTTATATAGTTTGATTTTTGGTTATAATTTTTCATAAAATCTGAGTACTTTTCCTTTTGTATTAAATTCCAGAAGACAGATTTATAGCCTTGACAGTGATTTGCAAACACTCTGAATATACAGTATGGAATGTTTAAAATATGAAATTTTTCTAGCCCAAATTTTTAAAATTCCAATTTAGAAGACAAAAAATAACTTCCAGACTTAAAAAAAGCATTTAATGCAGCATCCTTACTCAGTTTAATTAATATTTTCATCCAACATACAAGATGGTGGATTTTCTTATTATATTTTAATAATATATGTTGTACTTTATCTGAATTCACCTCTTCCCCACTAATCCCTGTCTGTGTTTTGCCACAATTTCTTGATTTTTGAGCTCATTTTAAGAGTTCTATTATTCAGCAATCTTCATTGTACTCTGTAGTTTATAGGGGGTCTGAGACAATTATTCCCAGTACAGGGAACTCAATATCAAATTTTAGCATGGAAGAGTCCTTCTGTAATTTCAAATTTTAATACCAATTTGAGTGGACAAAATTAAAAAAAAATAAGCAAATGTGTAATGAGCATTAGAAAACTACAAGGAAAGAAATCTTAGTTTCAGATATTCATTTCTATATCATAACATTGAATGAGTTGCAAGAACTATTTATTTTACATAGTGTATCTACATAAGCAGAAATGTAGAATAATGTGGAATGTTTTACAAACATCTTATTCTAAGAAAAGTCTTTTTTAAGGTATGTATTAAAGAATGATCTTGTGTGTGTGTGTGTGTGTGTGTGTGTGTGTGTGTGGTGTGTGGAGGGGGTGGTGTGTGTGTGTGTGTGTGTGTGTGTGTGTGTGTGTGAATGAACAGAAGCTGCTGACCCTTGTGCTTGAATTAGGAAAAAGCTGGAAGAAGCTGAGGTAGAGGGCGACCCTGTAGGAAGACCAGCAGTCTCCAATAAATGTGGACCCCTGAGATCTCTCAGATGCTGGAACACCAACCAGGCAGCATACACCAGCTGATATAAGGCCCCCAGCACATACATAGCAGAGGACTGCTGAGTCTATGTTCAATCAGAGATGATGCACCTAACCCTCAAGAGACTAAAGATCCCAGGGGGTTTAGAGTCAGGTGGGGTGTGGGATGGGAGCTGGGGATATCCTCTTGGAGACAGGGGGGTTGGGAGGAGGACCGGGATGTGGAATAGTGGGAGAGTAGGTAGGGGGAAGTTGGGGGGAATAAAATCTGGAGTGCATAAAAATATTAATTAATTTTAAAAAAGAGAGATGATCCTTTTCTGTCACTAGACCATAAATGCCTTCAGTCCAATGCCATTTGAAAGTAGTAAATGTGCAATATTCAATCCCTTAGAAAGTGTCACAGCTTCCTTTGACTCCAGTTTCAGAGATCTTATGCCCTGTTACAACATCTGGAGACACCAGGCATGCATATGGTACACATACAATACACGCAAGCAAAAACTCATACACATTCAATAAAAATAAATAAATCTGTGAAAGGGGACTCAACTGTTGAGTTATATTTCTTCTGAGCTTTGAGATCATTATACTTGAATGATTTCAAAATTGAGATTAAACTATAGTTCTTTATGTGAGAAACCAACAGGTTTCAGATTTCATTCCTGTGGTATGATTCATGATTGAACTATTTTAAATCTCATTGAAGAAAAATCTGCTGAAAGTAGCAGGACTCTTAGAACTTTGATTAACTTTACATCTGCAATTGCTTCTATGGATATATTTTTTAAGCTCTGTGAGTTTAAAATAAGTCTCCATTTATTAATATGCATGTGAAGTCTATATCCATGGAATCATTGCCAGAATCAAGCATGAGAGTAATTCAAATGTGTAAGAGAAAAATTAGTGTTGGACCACTTTTACCTTTATCTAGATATTTTTATATTTCTTTTAAAGGTACTAACTATTGCCTACTTAAAGAAGTAAAGAAGAAAATAATTACCATTCTGTGTAACAAGGGCATAGTTGTATTATCATGGACAATGACAGACATTAAAAGAATTATGAACCTGATAGTTATCAATCAAGAAGAGGCAATTAGTGTTAATTATGATAACCCAGATATTTATTATTTCAACAGGCCTATGATTCTCTAATATTCCAGCAGTTAATATTAACTAATTTCATGCAGTAGGAGAGTTTGTCTCTTTATATTTCAATATTATTACTTTCTAAATTTTTATTATTTATTTACTTACACTCTTGTCATTGCTGCCTCTCTCGGTCATTCCCTCCCACTGTTCTTCATCCCATTCCTCCTCCTCCTTGCCTCTGAAAGAGTGCTTTGTCCCCTCCAAGCCTCCCTCTTCCCTGAAGCCTCAAGTGTCTAATTAAGAGCATCTTCTCTCACTAAGGCCTGACCAGGCAGACCTCTGCTATATTTGTGCTAGGGGCTTTAGACTGGCCCGTGTATGCTGCTGGTTGGTAGCTCTGTCTCTGAAAGCTCCCTGGGTTCTGAGTAAGCTGAGACTGCTGGTCTTCCTATAAGATTGCTCTCCTCTTCAGCTTCTTCAGTCCTTCCCCTAATTCAACCATAGGGGTTCAGTGGCTGGATGTACCTGCTTCTGTCTCAGTCAGCTGCTGGTAGGGACTCTCAGAGGACAGCCATGCCAGGCTCCAATCTGTAAGCATATGATAGTGTCAATGATAGTGTCATGCCTTGGTGCCCTCTCATGAGATGGATCTAAAGTTGGGCCATTCATTGGACCACCTTTCCTTCAGTCTTTTCTCCATTTTTGTCCCTGTAATTCTTTTAGACAGGAAATTGTGTCAACAGTGTGTAGAAACATAATACAAGTTCATCTTTACAGTTACATTAGCACCATTTTTAGTTATCTGAGATGTGTGCTACTATTGGGAATTTTCTTTCTTTCTTTTTCTTTTCTTTTTTTTTTTTTTTTTTTTTTT